>JAYESA010000014.1:12547382-12824882 GCA_036927795.1 Iris macrosiphon
TGCTCAACGCATCCGCAACTACGTTCGCCTTCCCTGGATTATACTGCAACAATATGTCGAAGTCTTTCATCAGCTCCAACCATCTCCTCTGCCTCATGTTCAGCTCTTTTTGGGTAAACACATACTTCAAGCTCTTGTGGTCTGTGAAGATCTCCACACGCTCTCCGTATAAATAGTATTTCCACAACTTCAGAGCAAAGATGACCGCTACCAACTCCAAATCGTGGTAGGATAGTTCTTCTCATTAGGAAGTAATTGCGTGGAAGCATAGGCAATCACCCTCCCATTCTGCTGTAACACACAACCCAGTCCCCTTCCCTGATGCATCACTATAGATAGTGAATCCTCCAGAACCTGATGGCAACGTCAATACTGGAGCTGTCGTCAACCTCCTCTTCAGCTCATCAAAGGTGATCTGGCACTCCTCTGACCAAACAAACTCCACGTCCTTCCGAGTCAGCCTGGACAACGGCTCTGCAATCCGAAAAAAATCCTGAACAAATCTCCTGTAGTAACCTGCCATAGATCTCAACAAGAAGTATCTAAAGATGATAGTTGGGTGGAAACAAATCCACTACCAACTCAAATGGAGAAGTAAATACAATATAAGTACAACTCACTCAAACAATATAAGTACCAGCTACCAATCACGGCTCGAAGAGAAGACATCCATGGAGCATCTATATCCTTCCAAATCTGTGCTCCTGCAAATACTCAAGAACAGGTACACCTGGCAGCGGACCAGGTCCTCAGAGGGACATAACAAGTATACTTAAACACATGCCAATAAAGTACTGAAATAAATATCCAATGGGTCGCCTAACCATCTAAAGTGAATGCAGTTAAGAACAACTTTCCCCACAAGTGAGCTATCTAGCTGAAAACTGGGATTTGGCATAGTTCTCTTTTGGAGATCCAGGGGCCTAAAAGGCACGTCGTCTTTTGAACGCCGGTGGCCCGCCTGATAGTACATAATATATAAGGGTCATCACCACCCGTATCTCCAGCGGAGAATCTGGGCGTCACAGAAAAAAGTGCAAAGGAGCTCAAATGCGGTACTTGTTGTTCTCCCCACCCCATGCTCTAAGTATGTCACATCCATGACACAATTTGGTCCATAGCCTATTATTAGTACCCTAGCCCAATCCTGCAACCATACAAGGACAAGGATGGGACCACCGTACTACAATAGGCTATGTCCATGGACCTCTAATAACTGCCAAGTATACTAGCATGCAAAGTTTCTAACAGCAGTTATTCCTAACGCACGTCCCACACGTACCGATGATTAGTCAATACATGCGTCCGTGATCTATATGAGACTCACAACTCATGTAAAAAATATGTGTCCCGGCTAAATGAACCTAATGATACTATATGATAATGAGGTAGTCTCATGAACAGGGTCAATGCAATACATAAATAAAACATATTGCGACGTCACCGTCGCGCACATTTTAAATAATAATTAAAATATATGAACTAAAGACAGAAAATAAAGATGCATGCAACATATGGAATATAAATAACAGTACAATGGCAAGGTATACTTGCCTGGCAAGAAGCTGCAAAATGTCACGTCCAGATGTCCAATACACAGGACCAGAAGCTATGGCCTCAGAACAAATGTCTCCGGATGCTAAAATAGATATCACCAACATTCCCAAAATAAGCAAAATAGCTAGAAAGCACTTCCCTTTCGTCCAATTGGACACAGGGGCAGAACGGTAATTTTGGCCAAAAGTGGGGTCCACGTGTGGCCCACTTTGCACCGAAAAGCGTGCCGAGGGTAACAGTCTCTAAAATGGGATAAACTATAGGTCAAACAACTCTAGATGTCAATACGAACCCAACGGTATGTCCAAATTTGGATTCCGATGAGCCGAACAAAATTTTGTCCAAAAAGTCAACTGTAGGGCCCGCCAATTGGCGATCTGGTCAACCATCTCAGAAATGCGTGAAATTTGGGTCAAAGGACCAGCGCGTTACCACGAGTCCAGTGGCACAAGTTTTGTCGCAATCTGACAAGCGTGCACAAAATACGCGCGAGTTCCACAAAAGTGGCGACACGAGATGTGTCCGCGGATACGGCCTGATTCCGGCGCGCTCACGCGTCCGAATCAGTCCCCACGAATTTTCACGTGTCCCGTTATGCTGTGTGCACCATTTGGTACACTTGGCACACGGCGGGGCGGTCCCGTTTGGTGGGGCGCGCTCCGATCTCCAACTTTTGGAAAATCGGAAAAAGTAGGTGCGTGCAGTTTTGTGACGAATATAATTCTGTCCACAGCAACTAATAGCACAAAGTTATAATACAGAAAATAAACTAGGTCATGTAATCTACAGGTATCAAAAGGAATCACCGAATTCGGATCTCTGTGGTGGGAGATACGAACTCGGCAATATGGGTGGGCATTCTGGAATTCTGCGATTGCAGAATTCTGTCTGCTCGGCCAACTTGGGCGCTGTTTTTCACCTAGGGGCACACGTTTTCCGAGGTTGACTATAAAACAAATATTGGAGAGGGTTGAGGGAAGATCATACCTATGAAAACGGAATAGCGTTTGGTCGAGCGAGTCAACGGAAAATCACGCCGGAGCGGAGGTGCCTCGAGTGGGAGACTGCAGTTCGCGATGTCGGCGTCGACGGGATGATTGGATGGCTTGGGGAGGCTTCTCTGGCTGTGGTGACGGCTCTAGATGGGAAGAGGAAGTCTGGAGTTTTAGATTAGGGTTTTAGAGAGCTATCTATCTATATATATATATATATATATATATATATATATATATATATATATCATATATATTAAGAGAGAGAGAGAGGAAGTCTGGATCCGCGGGTCATGGGTTGGAGAGTAAGCCGCTGGATTTAATGGCTGAGTGGGCGGGTTTGCATGTTAAGCTGTTGTGGGAATTTGCAACTGAATAGTAATGGTAGCTAAGGGATTCCTAAGGATTAGTATGATTACATATTATTATTATTATTATTACTATTTAGCATCATACTTAGTATTATTATTAATATACTTATTTAATTCTTTCTTTTCTTTTCTTTATAAATATATATATACATATATATATATATTTGTATATACATATATATTATATATATACTCATAAGAAAATTTATATAATAGGGTATTGCACATCGTTAGGCTAGCAACAGCTCAAGGAGTCTCCTACATGGAATAAATTTCGAAAAATTCCTGATGGTCGCACAAGTCCTCTAAGTGCCCGAACACCTAACATAAAAATTATTAAAAATCTATTTTTCCTATTTAGCTATAATTACTATAATTAAATTAATAATAAATAAAAAAAAGTTATATACGATTTTCTAGGAAGGGGGTTTTACAGAAACTGCTGTACACCCTCAATGAATTTATCCCGCATACCGCACATGTCATCAGGATGACGGTTGTACATCCACGAACGATGACGCAGATAGTAATTCATATTCATTTCTAGATACTTCTGCAAAAATGACAGTATGTATCATATAAATCATTACATACAGTGGTTTATCACCTAACTTCATAACTTAACCGTACTATAAAAATCATAACTGATATAATACATACTTTCATTTATCAAAGTCTAAAATAAGCAATATTCAAAACAACTAACCATTTATCAAAGTCTAAAATAAGGAATACTTTCATTTCATAACTGATATAATACATACTTTCATTTATCAAAGTCTAAGAGCCCTTGAAATGATAAACAGGGTTAACTAGTTCATGGTGATGTTTCTAAGCCACTTCTAGATCCATACTAGTTTATACTAATCAATACTAGGTTAATACCTTGCTACACTATGTCTTCTAGGTCGTACTAGAATATTCTGCTTTGAAATTAAGTACTCTACTATCCACACTGAGAGCCTCTTACCCTTGGCCTGGCACCTTGCACTTCATCCTTATACTTGCTCACTGGACTACAACCAGTTAAGGGTTGTATTGGCATGCAACAAGTGCTTGTTGCTGCCTTGCCATTGCTCAAGCATGCATGTGTTTGATGCTGCTCAAGTGTACACCAACACTCTCCCACTGCAGAAGATGACAGGAACCAATCCCCTCCTCACAGTGCCAACCCGACACCACTGCAACACATTGCAGCTTGCCTAATGCACTAGGCCAAACTGAATTGAGTTCTGTTCCTGAAGCCTCATAGTTCAGTAGTGACACCCACACACAACTGGCCTCTTCTACCCTCTCCCACATCAAGCACAGCTAGAAGACACTATGAACACCAACACAGATAACAGTAGCTATATACCTATCTATATATATATATATATATATCGAGATACACCTATATATGCATACACTCTCTCATATGCAAATAGATAATACACCAATTTACATATACATATCATATGATACTCTAAGGCATAAATAGACACACACACACAACCATTAGTCCAATTCACAAATATTGGTGTGCAACACCAAGATACTCTAGGATACATCCTCCATACACCACACCACCATGATACTAACCCTCAATTCACATGGACGCATCCAATAGATCAAATATTGTGTGTGTGTCAGTGTGTATGTGTGTGTCGTGCCTGTGGCAGTGTCAGTGTCAGTGTCAGTGTGACTGTGTGTGTGTGTGTGTCTGCGTCTGTGTGTGTGTGTCGTGTGTGTCGTGTCTGTCAGTGTCTATGTGCGTGTGTCGTGTCTGTGTGCGTGTGTCGTGTCTGTCAAGTGTGTCTTGTGTCAGTGTCACATGAGAGAGAGAGAGAGAGAGAGAGAGAGAGAGAGAGAGAGATTAACTAGAGCTCGAGGAGGAGGAGGGGGATGCCGGAGTAGCCGCAGCCGTGAAGAGCCGATCGCCGGAGAGGGGGGGGGGGAGAAATCGAAAAGTTTCAAAATTTTTGATAGATGGGGGAAAAGAAAACTGAGCCCTAATTAACCAAAATTTAGCGACGTTTAGCGAAGTCAAATAAAAATATCGCTAAAATAAAATTTAGCGACGTCAAAGACGTCGCTAAATACGTTGCTAAATATTTTCGATAGATACGTCGCTAATTACGACGCTAAACGTCGCTAAATCAGATATTTTAGCGACGTTTAGCGACCTTAATTGAACTTATAGCGACTAATCTTTTAAAATCTTAATAAAAGTCGCTAAACATCGCTAAATGTCGCCATTTAGTGACGTCTAGCGACGATTTTTACGGAGTCGCTAATTTAGCGATATTTTTAATTGGAGTCGCTAAAATTCGTCGCTAATCCCGCTTTTTCTAGTAGTGACTGTAATCAGAACAATGTGCAGATCATGTAAGGGGGAAGTTAATTCGTTTTAGTGTTTAGGGGTGAGGACTCATGTCCTTGGAGTGAGTCTTTAATTGGTGTTATTGATATATTTTTATGAGTAGCATGAGCACTACAATATTGTTAATTCTTGGAGAGAAGTTCCCATGTTTTAGTAATGTGGCTTATGGTGTTGGAGTTAGTTGTGGGTATTGGTATTAGTGTATGTGTTTAGTTGTGTCTAGTGTATATCAGTGATACAAGGTTGTTTTGTGTATGTGGTCGTGTGTGTACGTTGGTATCGTAGATGAATGTTGTAAAGGGCAAGAGGAGAGCATGCACTAATCTATGCATGCTGCAGGTATTGGGAATGGAGGATTCAGGCAGGGAGAGGGGAAGTCTTGACTGAAATACCTGAGATGGGGGTGAAGTACATGAGTGTTTGCATTGAGCTCCAATGTGCAACCTGTACTGCAAGTTCCTGTGTGCAACCATGAATAGGTAATAGGGTATGAGGGTTAGTGAGTGTGTAGCATGTGTTTATATAGTTTGGTTGTGTGGTATTGTGGTTTTAGCTGTTGCAGTGACAATTGGGGGGAAATGACCAGTCAGGTATCAATGGGAGTATCCGAGAATGAAGAAGATCAATCTAGCCAGTCTTGTTTTGTGTTATGATTCCTATATGGCATGAGGCACAAGACAATGTCTTTCCTATGTGGCAAGAATATATTCACACAAGACAATGAGATTGAAAAATATTCTCCAATGCAAAAGTATTGGGATGACAATAAAAACTATTTTTTCCAACTTCTAAGACAACTTTTCCAACTTTTTCCTTTTTTTATAAATATTTTTATTCATAATTGATGATGTGAAATAAAGTCATTGTGAAATCCATTGTCTAGATCTAGACAACCAATTTTACATTGTCATTTTTATGTCAACTTCACAACCAACTTCACATTTGCATTGGAGAAGAATTTTTGAAATAATAAATTGTGAATTATATGTGGCAACCATTTTTTTCAAACTCATAACCGTGTTGGAGATGCTCTTAGGGTGTTGTCTAGGTAGTTAGATTTTACAGACTAGCGTGTTATCTACAACCAAAAAAAAAAAAATTTCAACAACTTTTTTTTATTATGTGTTTGCAATGCACTTGCATGTTACACTAGTATATATAAGATAAGAAAAGACGAACTAAAAATTACTGATGCCACCAAATTAGAAACGTGAAAGTGGTGTCTATCTCTATCCATTTATGTAGTTCATGTCTTCTATTATCTTATATGAAAAAAATGTATTTCACTTTTATTTATTTTAGGGGTGGTTTGGACATAGACAATGTTCAATATTTAAAGTAAATAATATTTATCCAATCAGCATTTAAGGTAGACAATATTTATCCTGTTTAAGTAGACAATGTTTAATCTAAACCGATCGTATATCTAACTAGTATTTCAAAACACTTAATATAGCTGTAATTTTTCTCTATATTCAATTTCATTGTGATCAGATTATGCCATATTGTTCTAGATTATCTGTCTCATTTCTACCATACTATGGTATTTGTTCATTGTTTTCTCGTCTTGTATTATATTTTCTATTTTTGTTTATAGTCATTATCAATTAACTTTAAACTGCTATTGGATTGTATTCGTTCCAACCTAATTGGATATATTTTTCAGAATATTGGAATAATTTGTGTCCGACTCGTTACAGACCGCATAAGATAGTAGCTGCAGTTTTGGACCTTTTAGTGAAGGATAAATAACTATACTAACTACACGAAGTGTTTGATTATAGTTGGATAATGTTTAACCACAAGATTTAGAAATATTTAACTATAGAGAATAGACATCCTTAAAGACTATTGGACTCTGAGATACAGATACATATAAAAAGTTTATTGTCCACTTTCAGAAAACAAAGCAGTCCCCTTACCAAAAACCCAGCTTTATTTACTGCATTCTTGCATAAATCAAGGCAAAAAAGTCTCAATTGATATCAACGAAAGCTCTTTTGTATAATTCACGATATAACAGCAATGGAAAAACGAGTCCCAATACTTTTTTCCTTGGAAATTTGGATGGGTCCAACTCTTACATAAATCAAGGGAAAAAAGCCAAGTAAATTTTGAACACACAAACAAACTGTCAACTGACACTAAACCTACTCCAGCTAGTTAGTTCTCTAGCTAGAGATAAAAAGCAACCATCATTCGAACAGATCTCTCTCTCTCTCTCTCTCTCTCTCTCTCATAAATGAGTACAAAGAACTTTCCTTCTCTGTTCATGTTGAACAGAATCAAACAGAAACAAACTCCAGCACTCTTTCTTTGAAACCGTTGGTCTCTGACGTGAACGTGCTTGCCAACAACACGCATGCTGATAGGTTGAACACAGTCCGTCTCGGCTTGGCTTGGCTTGGCGTGAAGTGGACGGGCAGGTAATCCACACTTGTACAAGTAAAGGTGGAGCCCCTGAAGTGGCTCAAAAGTTCATGCAAACCCTAGTCCAAAAGAACAAATACAAAAAACTTGGAAGTCAGAACTACTTTTTTGCAGGGAGGGGATAAAATTGGTGGTGGTACTGTGGCTCAACCTGGATTCTGGCGTAGGTGACTTGGCAGACTTTGCGAGAACCAGGAGAGTGCTCTTCTGGTTCAGCTCATGGAACAGTCTACAAGCTGCTACTGCAGTGGTGAAATTCACAAAGCTATAGCCTAGGTTGCTGCCACCCCTTTGGTAAATGTAAACTGAGATTGGATTTGGAATTTCATCGGGAAGTGAAGTCAAATTCATAGCTTCCATCATTTGATTTGGAAAACAGAGATTTAAAAAACAGATGCAAAATGGAATTTTGCAGTTCTAGGTCTAGGTCTCTCAATTCATAGCTTCCACTCTACACACCATTATGTATTAATGTATGTATTAATTAAGGTATTTGGGTTCTAGGTCTCTCTCTCTCTTTCACTGATTACTCATTCTATTTTTATTATTTTTTCAAACTAATCATTATTTAAAAAAGAACTAGTGCTTTAAAGTTTGACAAAATTAACTAAACCAAACTAAACTATTCGTTTTTTTTTACTCGTTAACATCGAAATACCGAAAGAAAATCCGAAATTCAAATTAATGAGAGTAAAATTCGGAGGTCAAAACATCATTTCTTTTACAATTATAAAATTTTGAGACGTCCGTCAAACGGTGAAACCGTTTATCCCATAATACTTTTCGATATGATTGTTTTGGCACAAACTGTACCTTGTTTTGATGGTAGACGGTAAACGACATTTCTAACGACAAAAAATTTCATTTTTTACTAATTTTCTTATGATATTTCTTACCTATTGTTTAAATTTTGGGATGTTAAAATTTATTTTTTCTATTTTATTTAAAAAAATTATTACTACACATTTTTTGTAAAAATAACTAAACCAAAATAAAACTAAACCAATTGAAAGAGAGGGAGGAACGAAAGGAGAGAGAGAGAGAGAGAGAGAGAGAGAGAGGGGAACGAAGGGAGAGTGAGAGAGAGAGAGGAGGGCGAGAGAGAGAGAGGGGGAGCAGAGTGAGAGGAGGGTGAGAGAGAGAGAGAGAGGGGAAAGAGAGTGAAGTGAGAGAGAGAGGAGAGTAAAAAATATATATTAAAATATAAAAAATTGAAGGAGAATGAGAGAAAGGGTAACGGAGTTAAATGTAAAATTTAAAAACGTCGATTCAAAAGACGTTTTATATATTTTTTTTAATTTTTTAATATAAAACGTCCTTTGGATAGGCGTTCTGATACTTTCTTCGTAAATTTTAAAACGTCGATGCTTTTCTTGAAATTTAGTAAAATTTCGATGCTCTTGATGAAAATTTTCGCAAAAATAATCTAAGAGAAAAAAAAAAATCATGCTCCAAACAATGACTCTAACCACTGAGTTTGCATTTAAAAATGGACAAAGGCAAAGAACAACATTTGGGTTATTTATTAATAGGAATATTCATATATATATATATATATATATATATATATATATATATATATATATATATATATATATATATATATATATATATATATATATATGAAAATTAGGATTTGGGTTTTTAAATTGGATCTCAAAATTACTATTCGTCTACGTAAACAGTAATTTTAAGACCCAAAATTCAATGTCAAGTCTAATATCGGACACTTTAGAGACCAAAATCTAATTTCAACTACTAGATTATATGTGAGACCATATTACTAAATAACCCACAAAATTTTGATCATATTTTTTTGATTAGATTATATGATGTTTAATTTTATATGTTAATAAAATATATATTGCATTAATGTTACCAACAAATAGGCTGAAGTTGTTCTCAATTAGAGTATATAGTGAAATTTTTGGTGTCCTCTTACATTATTGTTTAAAAAAGCTTGAACTTTCACACATTTACAGTTTGCTATTGCTCAATATTTCTATTAGCATTAATCTTGCTATCTTGAAATTTTCAAATAAATAACTTACATTATCACATGAATGTCAAATGAGAAATAAATTAATATGGATAGCTATATATTTGCTAATAGAATAGCTAGTTTCAATAGGAACATCCATGTAAAAACAACGTGAAAATAGAAGATATTCATATGCAAATTAGCATTAATAAATCACATGCACTGTAGCTGTGCTGGAGGAGAAAAAACATTAGAGAATACCTAAAGTCCATAGGCAAGTAGATAAACTCGAATTCAGAAGTGGTGGGATTCATCTAGACATGCAACAATGAATTTGGTTTACATTTCATTGTTGCATGAATGAATCTAGAAATAATCATGTTCATTGTTGCATGCATGAATGTATTTAGAAAAACTAAGAGTCATGTTCATTGCTCTTGATGTATCTTGAGCCCTATATATATAGCTATGTAAGCAATTGGTTGAAGTAATGTGAATGTGAAAAAAAAAATTCAAGCGAGCAAAGTAACAAAGTGATTCTATTCAGCCCCTAAAATCAAATATTTTTGTGTGTGTTATCTTTATATTCTACAAAGTGGAATCATAGCCTCCGTGTTCATCGGATAAGCTAAACTTCCAATCAAACTAGCCTCCTTGTTAAGAGGACAAGCTATCTCAATCCCCGTAAAGTGGTATCTGTGAATACCCCAACAATTGGTATCAGAGCCTAAAAAAAAAAAAAAAGTCCACCTCAAACAGCAACCTTGTCTCTCTTGTGCCTCGCTTCAATGAAGAAAAATATGATTATTGGAGCAATCTCATGAAGCTATGTCTTGAATCTCAAGATCTATGGAGTATCGTTGAAGAAGGAGTAGAGCAACCAACAAATGAAGGTCAACTATCCGAAGCACAAAAAAAAGTGTTGAAGGAAAAGAGACAAAAAGACAAGAAGACGCTCTTCCAAATCTATCAAGCAATTGAAATTCCAGTCTATGAGAGAATATCCAAGGCAAAAAGCTCCCAGGAGGCGTGGACAACTCTTGAGATAGCATATTCTGGCCAAGATCAAGTAAAAAAAATACGCTTGCAAGCTCTAAGGGCTGAATTTGAGAAGCTAGAAATGAAAGATAATGAAAAGATTGAAGAATATTTTACTAAAGTGAACTCTATTATGAATCAAATGAGTTCAAATGGAGAAATTTTAGAAACTCAAAAAGTTGTTGAAAAAGTTATTCGAAGTCTACCAAGCAAATATGATCATGTTGTAGTTGCCATTGAAGAAACTAAAGATCTTGCATCTTTGTCTTTGGAAAGTTTACAAGGAAGATTATAAGCTCATGAATTTCGGATTAACAAAAGATGTCCGCAAAGTGTCTCTTCCCAGCCTGATCAAGCTCTTAAATCCAATGTCATGTCTACGGGAGGCCATGGTTCTTCTCAGAACCGTGGACGCGGAAGAGGCAAGAATTTTCGAGGGCGAAGTTCAAATTTTCATGGCAAAGGAAAGGGTTATTCAAGCAATAACCAAAATGAAGAAGAAGAAAATTCCAACTCCAGATACCCACAAAGAGGATCACAAAGAGGAAGAGGTCGTGGTCATCAAAGAGGAAGAGGTCGTGGCTACATTGAATGCTACCATTGCCACAAACCAGGTCACACAATCAATGAATGCAGGTATAAGCAAGAGGATGACAAGAAAAAAGAAGCGGGTTACGTACATGAAGCACAAAGTAACCATCAAGATACTTTGTTGCTTGCTTGTCATGGTGATAACTTGGATAATTTGTGGTATCTTGATAGTGGTGCTAGCAAGCGTATGACAGGAAATAAAAATTTATTTACAAACTTAACAAAATCTGACCGTGGCCAAGTGAAGATTGGTGATGACAGAGCATACAAAATAGAAGGAGTTGGTGAAATAACTTTCAAAACAAAATCTGGAGGTATCGAGAAGATGAAAGATGTATACTACATACCAGGGCTAAAAAGTAATCTCCTAAGTGCCGGTCATCTCTTAAGAAAAGGGTTTGACATTCATTTTCGAAGCAATGCTTGTTTCTTGTCAAAGAATGGTCAACTTGTTGCAAAAATTGCTATCGCAGAAAATAATCTGTTTCCTCTAACACTACAATCCACTAACTTGTCATGTTTCAGTAGTGTTGATAGTGGAAGCTCCAAACTATGGCATGACAGGTTTGGTCATTTGAATTATGGAAGCTTGAAGCAATTAGTGACAAAGAAGATGGTCAAAGGGCTGCCCCAAATCTATTCCTCTGATGATGTCTGTAAAGATTGTCAAATCGGGAAGCTTCATAGATCTTCATTCCCATTGCAGTCCACTTGGCGAGCCAAGAAGCCACTTCAACTTGTTCATTCAGACTTATGTGGACCAATGAAAGTTTTATCTCATGGATTGTAATCGATATTTCATCTCCTTCATTGATGATTACTCAAGAAAAGTATGGATTTATTTGCTCAAAGAAAACTCTGATGCTTTCCAAGCCTTTAAAGATTTCAAAGCTGAAGTTGAAAATTTTCCCGGGCTTCATATTCAAACATTAAGAACTGATCATGGTGGTGAATATCTTCCAAATGAATTTGAAAGATTTTGTAGAGATCATGGAATAAAGCATCAACTAACTGCCAGATATACACCACAGCAAAATGGTGTTTGTGAAAGAAAGAACCGCACCATTATGGACATGGTGAGGTGCATGCTCAGTAGAAAAAAACTGGATAAAGCTCTATGGGCCGAAGCTGTTTCTTGTGCTGTTTACTTGATAAACAGATCACCAACAAAGTTTCTACAGAACATCACACCTCATGAAGCATGGTACGGATTGAAGCCAAATGTTCAACACTTAAGAATCTTTGGAAGTACTGCCTATGCACGCATTCCTGATGCTATAAGGTCCAAGCTTGATGACAAGGCAGAAAAATGTATATTTGTTGGCTATAGCGAAAGAAGCAAAGCCTACAAGTTATACAATCCAGCAACAAAGAAGATAATAATCAGTCGAGATGTTCGATTTGACGAAGCTTCAATCTATGAAGGTGATACAAGTACAACTCATACTCTCATACAAAAAGATGAAGAAGTTGGCTTTCAAAATGAAACTGCATCTCCAACTTTACCAAGAGAAGATGTGCATCAAAGACCTTCTAGAAAAATGAGAAGTATACAAGAATTGTATGACTCAACTGAGCAAGTTGAATCAAATGATACTGTCTATTTTGCTTTCTTTGCAGGAGAAGATCCAATTTTATTTGAAGATGCGAATAAGGAAGAAACATGGAGGCAAGCAATGAAGGAGGAGATAAAGTCTATTGAGAAGAATGATACGTGGGAGCTCACAGATCTTCCACCAAACAAGATTCCCATTGGTGTAAAATGGGTGTACAAAATCAAGAAGAATCATGATGGCTCAACCAACAAGTACAAATCAAGGCTCGTAGCAAAAGGATACAAGCAGAGGGAAGGAGAAGACTACAAAGAAGTTTTTGCACCTGTTTTCAGAATTGAAACTGTTAGACTAATGGTATCTCTTGCAGCTCAAAACAGTTGGAAAATATTTCAAATGGATGTGAAGTCGGTATTCTTAAATGGCATCTTTGAAGAAGAGATTTATCTTGAGCAACCTCTTGGCTTTGTGAAGAAAGGAGAAGAAGACAAAGTCTACAAATTGAAGAAAGCTTTATATGGCCTTAAACAATCTCCAAGAGCTTGGTACAGTCGTATCAACTTATACTTTGAGAAGCATGGATTTCATAAATGTCCATATGAGCATACTCTTTACACCAAAGAAAGACCAGATGGAAGCTTTATTATAGTAAGTCTTTATATTGATGATCTTACCTTCACAGGAAACAATATGGAAATGCTGAGGGAATTCAAGCTTTCCATGATGAAAGAATTTGAAATGACTGACTTTGGAGAACTACATCATTTCCTTGGTATTGAGGATCATCAATCCAAGAAATGTATCTTCATTTCACAAGAAAGCTATGCAAAAGAAATTTTGAAGAAGTTTAATATGGAGAATGCAAATCCTGTCTCATCTCCATGCTTACCTGGAATGAAATTAAGTAAAGATGGTAAAGACAAGCTTGTTAATTCCACTATGTTCCGAAGCTTAGTAGAAAATTTGATGTATTTGACTGCCACAAGACCAGACATTGTGTATGCAGTAAGTCTGGTGAGCCGGTTCATGGAGAAGCCTTATTCAAATCACTAGAAAACGACCAAAAGAATATTACGATATGTCAAGAGAACTACTGACTATGGCATTTACTATCAAGCTAATGTTCCTGTCAAACTTGTCGGTTTTACTGACAGTGATTTGGGAGGAAGTATTGATGATTCTCGAAGCACTTCTGGTTATGTCTTCAACCTTGGCAGCGGAGCAATTTCATGGAGTTCAAAGAAGCAACCAATTGTGGCACTTTCTACCACAGAAGCAGAGTATATTGCTGCATCTTCTACAGCATGTCAAAGTATTTGGCTAAAAGGTGTTTTAGAAAGCATGAAGTTCAAGCAAAAAGGACCAACAACAATTTGTTGTGACAACAAATTAGCTATTTCTGTCTCAAATGATCCAGTTCTACATGGAAGGACAAAACATATTCGCATGCGATTTCACTTCCTAAGAAAATTTGTTCATGAAGGTGAAATCAACATTGAATATTGCAGAACTGAAGATCAACTTGTAGATGTGTTTACAAAACCTCTAGGAGGACAAGTATTCAGAAAAAAATATTGAAGCTTTAGGAGTCAAAAACAAATTTGATTTACGGGAGGCATTGTTGGAAATGTAAACCAAATTCATTGTTGCATGTCTAGATGAATCTATGCATTAATGAATATAGGAATAATCATGTAAATTGTTGCATGCATGAATGTATTTAGGAAAACTAAGAGTCATGTTCATTGCTCTTGATGTATCTTGAAACCTATATATATAGCTATGTAAGCAAATGGTTGAAATAATGTGAATGTGAAAAAAAAAAAATCAAGCAAGCAAAAACACAAAATGATTCTATTCAGCCCCTAAAATCAAATATTTTTGTTGTGTTATCTTTATATTATACAAAGTGGAATCATAGCCTCCGTGTTCATCGAATAAGTTAAACTTCCAATCAAACTAGTCTTCTTGTTAAGAGAACAAACTATCTCAATTCCCATAAACTGATATATGTGAATACCCCAACAGTAGTAGTGGTGGTGGTGGTTGTGTTCCCATCAAGTAGTAGTTGTTGTAGCTTCTTGTTTTCCTTCAAGCAGTGTTCATCAAGGAGTTCCAAAACTTTCCTCTTGCTGCATTAATGCCAAGAAATTAACAACACTAGCTTCTCATAAAAGTCCACAGAAGAAGAGGGAAAGGTTTTTATTTTATTTTAATTCTTTAGTCCGTCATACTCGAACCAGCTGGAGATGTTCTTGATCATGACTGTGGTCTTCCCTTCCTCCTCCCTAAACCTGACATCCACCACAGAGCATGCAGCAGCAGCAGCTAGCAGCACTGTTAATCTCTGCTTCTTCCTGCTGGCTCGGATCCTCCACCTGAACGGAGGAGGAACACTCACTTTCTTTGCTCTCCAACCATTTCCACACTACCAGCGCTTCTTCCTTCACCACTGGTAGCGTTCTCCACCGACAAGTCAGCGGTGGCGCACGGAGGAGGAAGGTGGGGGAGCTTCGGAGTAACGACGCTGTAGTTGGGATAGGAACTAGGTTTGTGGAAGTAGAAAGGAGAGACGTAGTATGGGAAGCAATTTGGTTTATGGGGATGGAACAATATTGGGAAGTAGTTAGGGTAGTAGTAGACTTGGGGAGGAGGAGGAGGAGGTGGAAGCGGAAGTGGTGGGGACAAGTGGAGGGTGGTCACGGAGTATGGAGGAGAGTTAGGGTTGAGTGAAGAAGCCATAGAGGAAGAAGAAAGAAAGGAGTAGTTTCTTGTGAAAGTGAATGCAGAATGGGGTGTGTGGGACTAACTAAATAATAGCATATTGGGCGTGGTGACGATGTGAGTGAGGACAGGAAAGGACAAATCTCCATAGAATGATAGGTGGCTTCTTTCAAGGAAAAGACATAAGGATTTAGGCTCTCGCTCGTTGGAGGGCGGCAAAGATATTATAACATCATTGAGATTTCAGCATTCAATGCAGCAGATCCCCCTTCCTCTCTTCATGTCTCATCTTCATGTCTCCCTTGTTTCATGGTGTACAATGGGCGGGCGGTCCGGAATTCGTCCGGTAACGTCGGTTTGGATCGATCCGAATCCGGTAAACGTCGGTCCGGTTCGGCCCATGAGTTTAGCCGATTCGGTTAGGCCCAAATTCTCGATTCGACAGTCCGGTCCGGTCCGGCTCATCTATTATGCGGGTGCGGTCCACTTAAATATGGAAAGTTCGGTCGGATCGGTCCGGTTAAGTTCGGTCCATATCTGGTCTAATCCGAATTATTTATTTATTTTTTATATTCATTGGAGGATATTTTGAACAAAATACTCCCGTTTTTGTGACTATTTTTTATCCGTTTTAAAAATATTTTGGTCATTTTGCTGAAAATTAACTACAACTATATTTTAGGGGTATAGGGGGGTCATTTTGCGCCAAAAAGTTCATATAAATAGACCTAATTCATGAAAATTAACCACAACAAAAAAATTTCCTTCATGAAAATTAACCGCATCAAAATTTCTTCACTCTCTTACAAAATTTAGAAGCAAAAGAATTTTCGAAGATTGAAGTAACAACTTCTGGATATTGGAGTGCAACCTTTTGGAGTCTAAACTGTAGTGTTCTTGAGGATTCAACTTGTGCAAAAATTTTTGGAAGCTTCAAGTTGACGTTTCAAGTAATTTTAATATTACATAATAGTTTTATTTATCTATTTTCTGATTTGGGATTTTTCTTTCCTCTCTCTCTTTGGTAATAAATAAATTCTCCTCCTCTTAATTTTTTCAAAAAATTAAATTTTAAAATATGGATGTTAATAGTTCTAACCACCCTTATGGAAGTGATTCAGAACAAATTTTTGCTTATTATGCTAATTTATTTAAAAATGATCATATTCCTGATTCTGTGCTACCGATACAAATGTCACCTCCTGAAGTTAGGAGTATGGCTAGAAATGTTACAAATAAATAAAAAAATAATTCTATGAAATTATTATGATAAATTATATGTCATCGATAATGAGGACGCACCGGTTTTAGATCAAAAAGATAAAAAATTAATAGCTAACGGTGCACAATACAAGAAATATAAGCAAACTTACAAATGAAAAAAAATTATGGAACATACACTTTAAGAAGACACTATGAAAGTTGTTATGGTAATGGCACACTGCATGCTAAACAAACACAGCTAAGTTGCGATCCTCAAGTATCTTTTGTAGGTAACTTTACTTATTATGCTGCTCGTAACAAAATTGAGATAACAAAATATATTATTTATGATAAACAATCTTTTATATTTTTATGAGAGTGATTGGTATTATGATTATGCAAGTAGTACCCTTAATCCTTGTTTTACAAAGTTTCTAGATATAGTACTAGAGCAGAGGCTAAGAAAATCTTTCCAAAAGAAAAGACTGATTTAAAAAAAAGTTTTGTAAATGTTAGTAAATTTGCTCTAACTTCTGATATATGGAACACTAAACAAAATTATGCTTATATTTGTATTACAACACATTATTTAGTTCCAAAATAGATGTTGCAAAAATATATTATTTGTCTACAACCTTTAGAATTTCCACATACTTTTGCTGAATTCGATGGCGCTATAATACAATTTTTACGCGAATATTATATTCACAATATAATTTTTTTAAATTTTTTTAATAATGCTAGTAATAACACTTCTTCTACTAATGTTTTAAAATCATAATTTTTTCATACTAGAACGTCAATTTTTCGTGTTAGATGTACTTGTCATATTATTAATTTAATTGTACTAGAATGTCTTCAATTCTTTCTAGTAAATTTAGAAAATATTAGATTAGGTTTAAAGAGTTTGAACACTTCTACAAGTAGACAACAAGCTTTTAAAATTTTATATGCACAATATGATATTACTTTTAGGAGATTTGTTAAGGATGTACCACATAAATAGAATTATATTTTTTAATGTTGAAAGCATCTATTGAATTTAAATATGTTATTACACATTATTGTAATATTAATCCTAGTTTTGATAATCAAATAACTGAAAATGATTGATTAATTGCTAGTTCAATTTTTGAATTTTTAGAATTATTTTATAATACTATATGTACTTTATCCAGAGTTTACTATCCAACTTCTTCTTTAGCTTTAACAGATATTATTAACATTTCTCATTTATTTTATAAATATAGAATTGTTGCTTGTTTTGATTATGTTGTTTCTAAATGAAAGCAAAATTTTAAAAATATTGGGGTGATATACCTCTTCTATATTATTTGCCTTCAATTTTTTATCCTAAGATTAAATGAGATGGTTTACTTATTTTATTAGAAGAATTTAATGAAAATATGAATGTTGAGGTAGGTAGCTTAAGAGTAAAAAATTAAAGTTGTTTTAGATAGTTTAATTACCTTATATGAAGAAAGGGTTTCGAGCCGATCTGGTACAACCGTTCAAGGTAGTAGTAGCTTCGATTTTATGTCTAAATTATCACATGCTAAAAGTGTAATTCAAAAAAAGAGATAAAAATAATCTTCCCTACCAACTCAAGAATTATCCTTATATTTAAATTCTTATGAAGAAGATGAAGATAAATCTGCATCTTATTTTTTAATTTTAGAATAGTAAAAAAGACACAAAAAATGTATCATATACTTTCTTCTATAGCACGTGATATTCTAATGGTCCCGGTGTCCATTGTAGCATCAAAATCTTGTTTTAGTGCAGATTCAAGGATGCTAAGAAAGAAGAGAAGCAAGATGCTGCCAAATATTTTGGAAGTCTGCGTCTGCATTCAAGATTGAGTTCGTGCTCAAAAACAAACTCAAAACTTAAGAGATGAAAGTGCCGACATCAGTGAGTTGGACTTTCAGTCTCTTACTTTGAAGGACGCTACTGAAGGAGAAGCTGAGCAATAAACTTGGACTGAAGACGGACGACAGACAACAGACGAAGGAAAAAAAAATACTTGTACATTTTATTACAAATTTTATGAAAATAAAATATAAATCAACTTTCAATTTTTAATTTTTTATTAGTTAATGTTATAGCAGATTTAAATTTTAATGGCGTTAATAAAAAATTCAACTTTTTCTTTCTCAAAATTATGCCTCAATTATGTGTTTTGTTAGTTAATGTTGTTTACATATAATGTTTTTGATTATGGAAAGGATAATTTTTCTATTTAAATTTATATAACAAAAGTTTAATTTACTTATATAACACAAATTTGTAAAATTTACAAATCTTAACTTCTATATAATTTTTCTATTTTAATTTACTAACAAATAACTTATATATAAAAGTCGTAACAAAAATATATATAAAACATTTAAAAATATTAACAAATGACTTATATATTAACACACATATATATATAATCTGAATTGTTATATTTTCTATTTAAATTTACTAACTTATCATATATTCGCTTTTGTAATGCTAATTTGAATGGCTCCCCACATCCTTTTTTTTTTTCTTAGGATGGGGGTGAAAGCTCTCGAGTTCTTTTTTTTTCTTTCGTACATAGTTAAGATTATCAATTATTAACAACAACGAAGTGATAATTAAACATTAACTAATAACAAAAAGCTTGATAATTGTAGTGCCCTGATCCCATTGCTGAGCACGGTGATACCGTTGCCGAGCACAGTGTGGGCTAGCGGCTGGAATAGTCGAGTCAAAATCAGAGAATTGGAAATCCTTGACGGTATCGATTTATCGGGACAAAGAAATGGGGAGCCGTTCCTCGTTATGGGATGAAATACTTAGAAGTTGCTCCCAAGATGCAGTATATGGTGTCTTGGGGAGTAAACTCTCTATAAGGGTCTAAGCCTCAAGACCCGTGCGTTGTTGGTTTTCGTTTTTGGTTTCGATTGGGTTTTCGCTGTTGGTTTTTTATTTCAATTTTGTGATTGTTTTCGATGAATGGTTTTCATTTATTGTTTTCACTTTCTCGTATTTTATATCGAATTACTGAGAGAAAGAGAGTAGAGTTATGAACCATCGTTGGTGCCAATGCTGGTGAGCCTTTGAGCCGCGCCTGATGTCCCGAAGAAGAAGATCTATTTCTCAACAACTCACCAACTAGTGAGTGACTTCGATCCTTCGATGAATCCTTTGGTTATCATGCTTAACAAAACGATTAATGATACCTAGCAAGAACCCAGAAAGATAATGCTAATCATATTCTATTAACATGTGCTATTATAGAAAGGTAAATTATACAAGCCCTAATGCAGACGGTAAGTATGGCGAGTTGCGACTCAAACGAGAACTGTGGGATAATTATCAAGTTTTATACGTGTATACTGTTTATTTTATTAGTAATGTTGCATCATGCATGATCATGGACAACTTGTGCACAAGAAATAGTTTCTCGAATGGTAATCCGCGACCACGGATCCGTTCGTCCTGAGTGGAATTAGAGCATGTGCAAAGTAGCACGGTGATTCAGAAACCTCCAAGTGGGCTCGCTACCCTCCGGGGAGGGGAACCGCTTAACCAACTCTAAGTCCAAGTTTGATGCAGAATCAATGACCTTTATATAGACAAATATCATAGCTTTAAATATTGTATGCAGGCTGAGTAAGTTATTATCAAATACAGGGATGGCTGAACGACCGTGGGTAATAAATCATCAAATGGTGATAATCAATATGTTAGTTATGTTCTTACATTATGAATTGGTAAACTGAACTTAAGGCAAGATAGCAAGATCACATCAAGACCCGTGCGCTGTTGGTTTTCGATTGGATTTTTGCTATTGGTTTTGTGATTACTTTTTTGTGATTATGTCACCCTCACTTTTTCAAATGAGAGAAATTTAGTCATTTGGCATAGTTACTTTATTTTTTGTGACTTAATAATAATTGGTGTGCTATTTGTTTAATTTGTGCTTTGTTTAATTACTTGTAGTTAGTGGTCTAGCCTATTAGTTAGAATTGATACTAGTGAACCCAATTAGACTTGTCATGACAACTATTGAGCCCAACATGGACTAGGCCTAAGTTAGACTCATCCCTTAGTTAATTAAAAAGATTAAGACTAATTTGCATTAGTTTAGAGACTTCCCATTATAGCCCTACTTAATTATTCTTCATAATTAACCATTGGGGGCACAATGGACATTGGTAATTGCTTAGGAGAGAAGAAACTAGGGTCGACCACTAGAAGGTCTCCTCCCTCCCTCCTCTTCATTTGTGCATTCATTTAGGTCCTCAATTTTCTAGATCCTTAATTCTCTCCATCCCTCCATCAATGTCAACCCAATTTCTTTTATTTCATCAAGCAGGAGCATTAGAGCTTGAATTTGTAAGGAGCACTTGTAAGAGGAGCATTTGGCAAGGAGCTCGTGTCCGGATCATGTTCATTTGAGCAATTTATTGGAAATCCATCTCCCAATAGGTATTGATTTAAATTTTTCCTTAATTTTAGGTTCCAAATTATGCAGCTGACCATTAAGAACCCTCTCATGGCATAGGATTACCTATAGGAAGAACTTCAAGGCCAAATTGACCCCTCTGGTGACTTCTACATAGGTTTTTGTGCTCAATTTGGAAAAAATCTGAGATTGGAGCACCAAGTGGTTATTATTAGGCCAAATTGGTCTAATTAGACTTATATTGATGGTATAAGACTAGATACATGTCCATAAATGGATACGAGTAGGCCGTATCATGATATTTTGGGATATATTATGATACGGAGCTCATTTTGGGAGATTTGTGTCACGCCCCAGTCCCAAAATACGTAGGAGTAGGAATACGTAACACGCCCAGCCGTATGTATATGAACTCTAATATATGGAAACCATATACACACGTACGCTGTATATGAATATCCAATCCACTAGTGGTAATATACTGTCACAACAAGTCACACAGAATCTATATCTCATCCACAGCACAAATAATCAGTAGAAATAAAGAGATGAATAATAACTGAATATCAAAGATAAGTATGAAGTCTGATAGTCGGGTGAAAAAAAATCCACTACAAAATGACTATACTGAAGTAGCAAAAGATCTCTAAACAGCGGTAATAAAATCACAGATACTCCGAAGGTAAGATCTCCTCAGTCTGGTAAGTAGCGTCAAGTCCAGGACCGTACTCCTGCGGATACTCCTGGTCGTCCATATCTGGAAAGGAACCAGGTCCTCAGAGGGACATAATAAGATACATATAAATATGCCAATAAGGTACTGAAATATAAACATCCAATGGGTCGCCTAACCGTCTAAGTGAATGCAGTTTGAGAATAACTTTCCACCAAGTGGGCTATCTGGCCATATAGTGGGATTGGCATGATTCTCTTGGAGAATCAGGGGCCTACCAAGCATGTCGTATTTTGAACGGCAGAGGCCGCCTGCAATATAATATATAGTGGTCATCACCGCCCTTATCTCTAGCGGAGCTTCCGGGTTACAGAAGAAAAAGTGCAAAGGAGCCCAAACGCCTTACTTGTTGTTCTTCCCATCCCATGCTCTAAGCATGCCACATCTATGACACGATAAAACATCTAAATAACTACCAGGTCTACTAGCATACAAAGTTTCTATCGGCAGTTTTCCCTAACGCACGACCATACGTTTAGGAGGCCAGACCTGTCACGCAGTCCGTGATCTATATGAGACTCATAACTCGTGTAACAACTGTGTCCTAGCCAATGAATCTAATGATGCTCCATAATACTGGGGTGGTCTCATAAAGTAGGTCCAAAATCTACAAAAATAAACATCTATATAAGCAAAATTTATACATGCATGTATCAGCTGGAATGTAAATAATAGTACAATGGCAAGGTATACTTGCCGAGCAAAAGTTCTATATAGTACACGTCCAAATAGTGTTAAGTTTGTTGTAAGAAGAAGTGGGTTAGGGTTTGAGAGAGTTGTAATATATATAGAGATCAAGAGGCGATGGAGGCTGCTTCTGTTTCTTCCTATCATTGGTTTTGATTGCGGTTGGGGAGAGTTTAGTAATAATAGGTAAAGAGGCGGTGGGGGATGAGTCACATGCGGAAAAAATGGAATGAATACATGCGGGGGAGTTGTTTTACACGCGGATGAAAGGAAATTAAGTGGTGGGTTTGTTTTACGCGCGAAGGGGAGAAAGAAAAGTTGGTTTTTGCTGCTGTTGATATTTTTTTCTCCTAACGGGTTATGGGTGCAAGCGGGTAGTAGGTTTAGGAGTTGCGGTTTGGGTAGAGATCCAATAGGAATTCCTTTCTAATTAACTATATATATATACATAGAAAATTTTAAAAATTATATTGTTGCATACAGTTAAGCCAGCAACTGTCCAAAGGGTCTCCTACATGAAATAAATTAGGAAAAATTTATAATAGCTCCATAAATTCTCTAATTGCATAAATACATCAAATAAAAATTATATAGAATATATTCCCTCTATTTAGCTTATAATTACTATAAATAAATAAATAAATAATTAATAATACAATAAATATGGTTTTCAGAATTAGGGGTTTTACATTCTATCCAACTTATAAAAATTTCGTCCTCGAAATTAAAACTAAGCCACAGTTAGAAAGTCAAGAATTGTAGGAGATATAATTTAACAAAGTAAATTTATACCTTGGTCTACGAATATGTTCGAAAAACGTTTGCGCATGTCGTCTTCGCGCTCCCAAGTAAATTCTCCTGGCGCGTCATGCTTCCATGCCACGCGGACTAAGGGAATAGACTGGTTCCTCAATACTTTCTTTCGACGATCGAGAATTCCCACGGGTTGCTCTTGATATGACAAGCTCGACCCAATGGTGATCTCCGAATGGTCGAGAACATGACTGCTGTCTGCCATATATTGCCTGACCTATGACACATAGAATACGTCATGTACTCCCTCACGTGAAGGTGGTAGTGCAAGTCGATATGCCACTTCTCCCACTTTCTTTAGCACGTCAAATGGTCCAATATACCTTGGACTCAACTTGCCACGTCCTCCGAATCGAATGGTGCCTCTGGTAGGTGATATCCTTAAGAAGACATGATCGTCCTCTTTGAACTCCAAGGGACGACGATGAAGGTCTGCCTATTGTTTCTGCCTGTCTTGCGCTGCTCGCAAGTGTCCTTGTATCTTCTTAACTGTCTCAACGGTGTTGACCACTAACTCTGGTCCCAGAATCTGACGTTCTCCCATATCACTCCAACACATAGGAGACCTACACTTCCTTCCATGCAATGCTTCAAACGGAGCTATCTGGATGCTTGTCTGATAGCTATTGTTGTAAGAAAATTCCACAAGGTGTTGGTGGTCCTCCCATGATCCTCCAAAGTCTAACATACAAGCCCTCAACATATCCTCCAATGTCTGAATAGTACGCTCTGACTGCCCATCTGTCTGTGGATAATAAGATGTACTGAACTTCAGACGAGTTCCAAGACTCTCTTGCATGCTCCTCCAAAAGTGTGATGTAAAGCGCGAATCCCTGTCTGATACAATGCTGACTGGTATACCGTGTAATCTCATGATCTATCTCATATATAAGTCAGCCAAAGCTTCTGTAGATTGGCCAACTCTAAAAGGCAAAAAATGGGCTGACTTGGTGAGTCGGTCCACTATTACCCATACTGCATCCCTTCCACTTGGACTCTTGGGAAAACCCGTGACAAAGTCCATAGTGATGTACTCCCACTTCCACTCTGGAATCGAAAGTGGTTGCAATAACCCTGTTGTTCTCTGGTGCTCCGCCTTTACTTGTTGACATACCAAACATTTAGCTACAAAGTAAGCTATCTCTTTTTTCATTCAATGCCACCAAAAGTGCTGTTGCAAATCATGATACATCTTAGTGCCTCCAGGATGAATAGAATATATCGAACTATGAGCTTCTGTCATCATCTCCTGTCGAATCTCTCTATTTGGAACATAAAGATGATCACCACATCGTAATATCTCATCATCATGGATGCGCAGTCCTGTCTGCTCTCCGACCTTTGTCCATTTCTTTAATCTTCTGAATCTGGCATCTGTAGGCAATGCTGCCTTGATCCTCTCTACTAGTGATGATTGTATTTGTAAGTTGGCTAGTGTCCCGTCTGCTCCGGTTAATATCACTTCAATGCCAAGACCTTGCAAGTCCTTTAATAATTCCCTCTGTGTTGTCAAGAAGTAAGCTGCTGATTTCCGGCTTAACGCGTCTGCTACAATGTTAGCCTTGCCTGGGTGATAATGCAGCTCTATCTCAAAATCTTTCATCAACTCGAGCCATCGACGTTGCCTCATGTTTAACTCCTTCTGTGTGAAGACATACTTGAGACTTTTGTGGTCTGTATAGATTTTCACTCGTTCCCCATATAAATAATGTCTCCATAGCTTTAGAGCAAATACAATGGTTGCAAGTTCCAAGTCATGAGTTGGGTAATTCTTCTCATGTACTCGTAACTGTCTAGATGCATATGCAATCATCTTGCCATGCTGCATCAATACGCATCCCAAACCTTTTCCTGATGCGTTACTGTAGATCACATAGCCTCCTGATCCTGATGGAATAGTCAATATTGGTACTGTGGTTAGTCGCTTCTTCAACTCTTCAAAAGCGGCTTGACACTCGTTGGTCCATATGAACTCTTGATCTTTGCAAGTCAACTGAGTCATAGGTGTTGCTATCCTTGAGAAGTTCTCCATGAACCGTCGGTAATATCCTGCAAGTCCAAGGAAACTTCTCACTTCTGCTGCTGATTTAGGAACATGCCATGTCTCCACTGCTGAGATCTTTTTTGGATCAACAGAAATACCATCTCTTGTAACGATATATCCTAAAAATAAGACTCTGTCCAAGAAGAACTCATATTTATTGAGCTTCGCATATAACTGCTCTCTCCTCAAGGTCTCTAGAATAATCCGCAGGTGCTTCTCGTGCTCCTCGTGGATCTTTGAATAGATAAGTATATCATCTATGAAGACGACCATGAACTGGTCCAAATAGTGATGGAAGACTCGATTCATTAAGTCCATAAAGATAGCTGGAGCATTGGTCAATCCAAATGGCATGACCAGAAACTCGTAGTGCCCATATCTTGTCGGGAATGCGGTCTTCGGGATGTCCTCCTTCTGTACTTTTACCTGGTGATATCTCAATCTCAAATCTATCTTTGAGAACATCTTGGCTCCACTAAGCTGGTCAAATAAGTCATCAATTCGTGGCAATGGATATTTATTCTTCACTGTCATTGCATTCAAGGCTCTATAGTCAATACACATACACACTGACCCGTCCTTCTTTGGTACAAACAACACTGGTGCTCCCCAGGGTGATGCACTTGGTCGGATGAAACCTTTTTCTTCTAGTTCTTTTAATTGTGTCTTCAGTTCATCCATCTCCTTCTTCGCCAATCTATAAACATGTGATGCTATGGGTGCTGCTCCTGGTGTCAATTCAATCAAAAATTCTACGTCTCTATCTGGGGGTAGTCCTGACAATTCTGCTGGAAAGATGTCTTGGAATTCTGAAATAATGGGATGATAGACAACATCTTCCATTGCAAGTTGCATACCATCAAGGATTTCTGTGGATCCTCGTGCAAACACAAGTTCAGGCTGGCCTGGTACCTTGAAAAGAATGCTTCCTTCAAAGCAATCGAAGAAAGCATGGTACTTGCTTAGCCAGTCCATTCCAAGCACAATATCAAAAGTCGGCATAGGAAGGACTAAGAGTCAGGCATTCATCTCTCTACCACGTGTCACTATAGGACACGATCTACAAATTATACTAATAGGTACAACTCCTCCCCCGGTAAGAATTTTAACACAACTAGGTAAGGTGTAGAGGTAATGTTGTGTTTGGAAAGAAAACTAGATGATATGAATGAGTGGGTGGCTCCCGTATCAAACAATGTCACAGCAGGAAAAGTAAAAGCAAGAGTGATACCTGCTATGACATCAATCTCCTGATTCATGTCATCCACTTCCATTGCAAAAGCTTGTCCGTTTCCTCTGCGTTTGTCCATGTCTGGCCCTCATATATTGATCCTCCTGGGTAGGTAGATGTGGTCCTCGCTAAAATCCTCCTGCTGCTGGAGGTCGAGGTGCTCCTGGTCTAGCCATCTGTTGAGATGGCTTCGGGGCTGGAAGCGCTACTCTCTATGCTGGCGGTGGAAGTGTCAATGCTTGTTGTATAGGATAGTCTTTCATCATATGTTGTCCGGAACCACATCTCATACATTATCCTAGACGAGTTCGACAGTCCTTCATAATATGTTCGCGTTTCCCACAATAATGGCAGTGGGGCTTCTCTGGGATCCGATATGGTCCTGCTCTGTGCTGGTACTGCTGTTGCTGAGCTAAAGGATGTCTAATAGGTCCCCCTTGTTGTGCTCTTGCTGGTCCTTATTGTGTTCTCAGTTGACCTCCTTTTCCTCTGCTAATGGTTTCTTGCAATCTGGCTTCTGTCAGTAGTTCAGCATAAGAGATCCGGGAATATGAGCTAGTGTAGTGTTGGAGCTCCTGAGTCAGTCCGCGGTAAAATATCTTATCCTTGGCCAAGTCATTGGGTATCAGGGCAGCGCCATATTTACTAAGGCGACTAAACTCGGCATCGTACTCGTCAATTATTCTGTTCCCCTGCTCCAGGTGGAGAAACTGGTCGTACAATGCATATCTGACGGTGTCTGGGAAGTACTTTCTTTCAAAGCACTCTAAGAACTGCTCCCAAGTCTGGCTTGTACCCAACTGGCGCTCTATGGATTCCCACCAGTGATGAGCATTACTATCTAGAAGTGTCCTTACACCCGTCATCCATAGCTCTATAGGTAGCTGCGATGCTTCTAATAACTTTCGAGTGTGAGTAATCCAGTTGGTAGTTTCCTCTGGGCTCTCAATGCCTTTGTACAGCCTCGGACCCATCTGTATAAAATCCTTTACTGATCCAACTCTAGCTCGAGGTTCTGGAGCTAATACTTGAGCTGGTACAGTAGTCTTTGCAGCCATCCTTTCAAGTGCTTCTAGGAATTCTTGTCTCTGTTCTGCTGCTTTCTGTCTCTGTTCCTGTATCATAATCTGGAAGAATTGGAACAGTTGTGCCTGGCCATCCTGCGGTGTCGATGAGACGGGAAGGTTCCCATTAGGTGGAACGGGAAGATCAGATGGAACTAGATTATGAATCTGTCCATCTGGTCTTGGAGGTCTAGGAATTGATGAGGTCCCTCCTTGAGTCTGACCATTGACTCCAAGAGTTGTGTCACTATCGACGACAGTACATCCTTTCTGCATATCCATCTTTCTGCAGGTGATATACACAATAATTTAGAGGAGGTATAGGAATCAAACAGGATGTAAACATCAAATAGAATGTAGAAGCATGAATAGGCTGGAAATTGTCCGCGTAAAACATGGCTTCAGGGTTAGCCGCGTAAAGCAGAGAAGCGTAAAGTAGAGATTCAAAGTCGTCGGCGTAAAATAAGTTTCAGAACTGTCTGGATAAAAAGTCTGCGTAAAAGTTTTCACGCATAAAATCTGCCCACGAAAAATCTGCGCGTAAAGGACCGCTGCGCGTAAAATCTGTCTGCGTAAAAGTCGGCGTAAAAATCTATCTGCGTAAAGTCTGTGTAAAAATTTGTCTGCGTAAAGTCTTGCTATACTTTCTGCGTAAAGTACGTTGCAGCGTAAAGTCGTACGAGAAACTCATTGTATCTCCTCGGATGAATTTGTCAGACAAATCAGTGAACCTGATATCTGACAAAAGTACTGCACGGTGATCGAGAGGACGGCTGTGATGATGATTTGCACAGAGATCCAGGTTGTCGTTTAGTGACATATTTGATATAAGTCATTTTTACATATCCAAAAGGAAGAAAAGTTGAGGCTTCTGAATACACTGCCTACAGAAATGAGTTTTTACGCTAAAAAATAAGACAAAATCAGATGCCACGTCAAAAGTTATTGCTTGCACAGGGCTCGAGGCATATCTCTGTATTTAATGTACGAGATTTGTTCACGACTGGGAAACTAAGGCTGTGACTAATATGCTCACATCCTATCTTTATATTTTTGCGTAATCAGGTTACTCTACGCTGGTTATCTATTATTCATGAATCACCAAGTTTACGCAGCGGCAGTTACCTACGTGGCTTGCATGACGTGTCATACGCAGGATTAGGAAGACTAAGGGAACATGGGTAGCAGTTATCATTACTGCAGCGTAAAGGAGGCAATCTTCTTCATAGTTTGGCTTTTTACGCCAACCATGTAGTCATTTGGCTTTTATGCCAACAAGGGTAAAGGGTTTTTGGCGTAAAACGTATTTATCCAAACAGAGGATAGTTGAAAGAAAGAATGATATTTTAGTCAAGCATGTATGAGATCCTTATATTCTATTCCTATACGCAGGCTTGTTTTGCACAGTTACGTAACCAAGACAATATATTCTTGACCTGCATGGGCCACCACCAAATATATGTCACGTCCCAGTCCCAAAATACGTAGGACTAGGAATACGTAACACGCCCAGCCGTATGTATATGAACTCCAATATATGGAAACCATATACATACGTACGCTGTATATGAATATCCAATCCACCAGTGGTAATATACTGTCACAACAAGTCACACAGAATCTATATCTCATCCACAGCACAAATAATCAGTAGGAATAAAGAGATGAATAATAACTGAATATCAAAGATATGTATCAAGTCTGATAGTCGGGTGGAAACAAATCCACTACAAAACGACTATACTGAAGTAGCAAAAATCTCGAAACAGCGATAATAAATTCACAGATACTCCGAGGGTAAGATCTCCTCAGTCTGGTAAGTAGCGCCAGGTCCAGTACCGTACTCCTGCGAATACTCCTGCTCGTCCATATCTGAAAAGGGACCAGGTCCTCAGAGGGATGTAACAAGATACATATAAACATGCCAATAAGGTACTAAAATATAAACATCCAATGGGTCGCCTAACCATCTAAGTGAATGCAGTTTGAGAACAACTTTCCACCAAGAGGGCTATCTGGCTATATAGTGGGATTGGCATGATTCTATCTGAGAATCAGGGGCCTACCAAGCATGTCATCTTTTGAACGGCAGAGGCCGCCTGCAATATAATATATAGTGGTCATCACCGCCCGTATCTCCAGCGGAGCTTCCGGGTTACAGAAGAAAAAGTGCAAAGGAGCCCAAATGCCTTACTTGTTGTTCTTCCCACCCCATGCTCTAAGCATGCCACATCCATGACATGATAAAATATCTAAATAACTGTCAGGTCTACTATCATACAAATTTTTTATCGGCAGTTTTCCCTAACGCACGGCCACACGTACAAGAGGCCAGACCTGTCACGCAGTCCATGATCTATATGAGACTCACAACTCGTATAACAACTGTGTCCTGGCCAATGAATCTAATGATGCTCCATAATACTGGGGTGGTCTCATAAAGTATGTCCAAAATCTATAAAAATAAAATCTATATAAGCAGAATTTAAACATGTATGTATCAGCTGGAATGTAAATAATAGTACAATGGCAAGGCATACTTGTCGAGCAAAAGTTCTATATAGTGCACGTCTAAATAGTGTTAAGTTTGTTGTAAGAAGAAGTGGATTATGGTTTGGGAGAGTTGTAATATATAGAGAGATCAGGAGGCGGTGGAGGCTGCTGCTGTTTCTTGCTATCATTGGTTTTGATTGCGGTTGGGGAGAGTTTAGTAATAATAGGTAAAGAGGCGGTGGGGGATGAGTCACATGCGGAAAAAAGGGAATGAATACATACGGGGGAGTTTTTTTACGTGCGGGTGAAAGGAAATTAAGCGGTGGGTTTATTTTATGTGCGGAAGGGAGAAAGAAAAGTTGGTTTTTGCTGTTGTTGATATTTTCTTCTCCTAACGGGTTATGGGTGCAAGCGGGTAGTGGGTTTAGGAGTTGTGGTTTGGGTAGAGATCCAATAGGAATTCCTTTCTAATTAACTATATCTATATATATATATATATATATATATATATATATATATATATATATATATACATAGAAAATTCTAAAAATTATATTGATGCATACAATTAAGCCAACAACTGTCCAAAGGGTCTCCTACATGGAATAAATTAGGAAAAATTTATAATGGCTCCATATATCCTCTAATTGCATAAATACCTCAAATAAAAATTAAATAAAATCTATTTCCTCTATTTAGCTTATATTTACTATAAATAAATAAATAATTAATAATACAATAAATATAGTTTTCAGAATTAGGGATTTTATAATTTGTGTGAATTCTCTCACTACTAGAATAAGTCAAATTAGCGACGTAAAGAAACGTCGCTAAATGGCCAAAAAACGTCGCTAAATAGTTTTAGCGACGTCATTAGAGACGTTTTGGTGAAGTCTCCTTTAAGCTAGTCGCTGACAGAAAAAACGTCGCCAAACGTCGTTATTCTAACGTTTTCTAGCGACGTAGATACGTCGCTATATTAGCGACGTTTAGCTACGCAACGTGTCATGCCCCAGTCCCAAAATACTGAGGGACTAGACACGTGGCAATGGCCAGCAGCACACACTGATGGACAAACCCAATTTAATGGATCCACCAGGGCGTACTTAAGCTGTAGTACAACAATAAATAGATCAAATGATATAAGTCACAGACTATTCTAATCTCATCCACAACAGATAATCACAGATTAAATGCTAGAATAAATGCAAATAAGTATAACTAACTTATCTCAACAAAAGTGTCTCGGGGAACAACCCGAGAATAAGTCTGATACATCAAAGCAAATAGACATAAAATAAAGTATCTGGAAATGGAAATAACTGAGTATATAAAGCCAATACTCAGGAGAAATCCTCTGGCACGATCTCGTCCTCAGGTTCTGGTACTGTTCCGATAAGTGCTCCTGTTCCCTACACCTCGGGGTAGATCTCTTCGGCTATACCTGGGGACATAATCCAGATCCAGGTCCTCAGGGGACATAGCAAGGTACAACATAACTCATGCCAAAATAAATACAGTACAGTAGTAAATAAACCATAGGGTAAACTATGTAACCAACTATATGAAATGCAAGTTGAGAGCATCACCAGTACTCAGGCTGAGACCACTACAAGCTCTGTGTCGGAGAGCCGGTAGCAGCAATAACTATGTATTTTACTATGTAGTTTACTATGTATTATATATATATATGAAATCAGCCTGTAGCCTGTGTGTCTCTCCCCACCCAATAAAATCATACATCTCATGTCCACGATACCTCATGTCCATGTCACGCACGATAATATCTAATCCAGCAAGTCATCTAATGTCTATGAATATAATGTCTATGTCATAAAACCTGTATCCTACACAAAATTATCATGAATATCTCAGGAAGATTCTATCCCATAAATAGTGTCAAGAGTCCTGGACTATGTTGTACTTGATAAGATAAGTACGAGAAGTATAGGGTCTCGGTATCCATGTCTATGTGACGTTACACAACTCCGCGTACGGTGTTGGCACCCGACTATTAATCGAACGCTAAGTAAAGTCACACGGTCCTAGGTTGAACATTTATATAAAGATTATATATGTATATGCAAGAACTCAAGCAAAGTACTATAACAGGAATCACTGCGAGTTGGCAAGGTACACTTGCCTGGTGTTTGGTTTCCAATTGTAGCTCTGGTATTCGTAAAATCTCCAGGAATGTCTCCGGATGCTGAAACAAACATTACCAACAGTCTCAGAAAATATCAAATAGCTAGAAACGCCTGTCCTTGAGTCCAACTTGGAGACAAGGGCAAAAATGACCATTTCGGGTCAAAGTGGGGTCCACATGTAGCCCGCTTCGCACCAAAAAATGTGTCAGGGATAAAGTTCTCCAAATTTGTTAAACTTAGTATCAACAGATCCAAAACGATGATACGAACCCAACGAAACTTCCAGAATTGGATTCCGATGAGCCGATCACAAAATTGCCCGTCAAGTGGAGCCTATGGGGCCCATGATACGCGATTTTGTCAACGTTCTCAGAATTGAACCAAACTTGGGTCACAGGACCAGCGTATTGCTACGAGTCCGATGGCGCAAGTTTCGTTTCGATCCAACATGTGTACACAAAGTTACGACGAGTTCCAGAACGGACAGATACGGAACATTGTCGGCGGATACGCGTTGATTCCGGTGTTCACGCACATCCAAATCAACTTCTGCGAAATTCTGCACGTCTATATCAACGGCGCGCACATATCGGTGAATACCGCACCCAACCAAGTCGTCCCATTTGGCGGAGCGTACTCAGTTCCGGGGTGAAACAGGGCGTTATTTTTCCTGTTTTTGGATTACGGTTCACGATCGCCACATGACGCGATGCACCGAGCGGGTTGCACGGGCATCGAGAGGGTTATGCAGGGTTCGTGTTGCAACAGACGAAACCAAAAACGGGGCAGCGAGGAGAGAGAACGGGTTACCTGAACAGGGCTCCAAAAAATTGAATTTCTTCGTGTCCGAGTCGTGTCCGAGTCCTGTGTCCGTCTAGGTTAAGGTTAGGGTTAGGGTTAGGGTTTTTGTTGGTCGGAGCTTCACCGTGGCTGGTGGCTGTACGGGCTGCTGCTCGCAGGGGCGGGGTCGGCCGGAGATGGGCTTCGCCGGAGGGAGCGGCTGCTGGGGAGGGGTTGCCGAGGCTTGGAGGGCGGTGGAGGTTCGTCGGGCTCGAGGGGGTCTGCGGGGGAAAGCAGAGCAGAGGAGGGAAGGCGATGGTGGGGCGAGTCCTGGTGGCCGAGGGGGGCTGGGCTCGTCGACGGAGCGGGGAGGTGGTGAAGGGGATTAGGGTGGCTAGGTTTCCGGCGGGCTGGAGGGATGCTGTGGCGGATGGGAGGGGTGGCTTTATAGGGAGAGAGGGAGAGGGGAACGGCCGAGCGGGGCAGCGTCGTGGCGGGGGATGCGGTCGTCGCAGAGGACGTGGGCCGAGCAGAGCGGGCGGGGACGCCCGAAAGCGCGGGCGGCGCGGCGCGTGGCCGAGCGGGGCGCGGGGGTGCGGGTCGTGGGGGAGAGGGGGAAGCTGGTTCGGGTCGGGTCGGGTCGGGTTGGCCCGATCAGACCTGTTAGGGTCAGGGGTGCGGTCCGGTCCGGTTCGGTTGGACCGGATTCAGGCTGTTCAGCCCGGTTTGAACCCAGTTCAACCCGTTTTATTTTAAATTTTTAAATAAATAGTTTTTGGGCTGTTAAAATGTTTTTGGGATCCAATAAATTTTAGGAAAATTATCCTAAGTCCAATATTTTATTTTACACCCAAAAATATTATTTTCATAATATTTTAATATATTTTAAAAATATTTAATTTTATTTAATGCCGGAAATTCCTTGTTTTTAATTAGTAAAAATTCCAGAAAAATCCTAGAAAATTCTGAAAAATTATGTTTTAAAAATCTTGAAAAATCAGGGGGTTTACAATCTACCCCCCTTAAGAGGATTGCGTCCTCGCAATCAAAGAATAACCGGTCAACAGAGATGACACGGTTGCAAGCATTGTTCGAAACACATCACAGGACACCTAGGGAAATATCGTTTTCCTAAGAATAAAATTTATGCACTTTCCAGAGTGAAGAGAATCTAGTTAAAGCAAGAGAACTATAATTTTTTAGAAAAACCAGGTTATTATTAACAAGTTCCAAATTACTAGGTTGGGGTTAAGGTCATGAACCAATAGGCATGAGCTAAAACAATACTAGAATCGATAGCTACGAATCACTTACGCGCATTAGCTACTCCACGAGTCTGCGCGTCCTCTACTGTCATCGCATAAGCTTGTCCGCGTCCTTGTGGTGTATTCCTCTGCTGCTGCTGGGCCTGTTGGAAGAGTGCTGCTTGTGGTGCCAAGGGTGGCCTTGGCTGATACCCTCCTGGGGCAGGTAGAGTTTGTTGGTTTGCCCTTGGTGCTCCTTCTCGATGCTGAGGACAATCCTTAGCTAAGTGTTGATTGGTTCCGCAAATCAAGCATAATCCCAACTTGCGTCTGCAGTCCTTCTTAATATGGCCTACCTTGCCACAGTATTGACATGTAGGTAATATCTGTGGAGAGGCACTAGGTGGCTGGCGTATGTGAGGTCTCTTTGTAGCTTCTTCTTGTGGTACTTTGGCTGATGTGGAAGACCGTTTTAGACTGTCTCTCTCCTGGTGACGCGTTTCATGCGTCGGGCTGCAGCGAGAACGTCCGAGTAAGAGGTAGGTTCGACGGATCTGATGAGTCTCTGTAGATCGAAGTTTAGTCCGTCGAAGAACTTCTCAGCCTTCTCTTCTTCCGTCGGGATCAAAGTAGGGGCGAAGCGACTTAGACGAATGAATTATGCGTTGTACTCTTCCACTGTCATACTGCTCTGAGTGAGGCGATTGAACTTGTCCCGAAGTTCTGATCGTGCGATGGCCGAAATGTACATCTCCTGAAAGAGTCTGGAGAACTCCTCCCAAGTGACTCGGTCTGGTCCGAGTCGTGCCTCCTCAGATAACCACCAGTGATGCGCATTGCCTGTTAATTATATTCTGACGGCAGTCATCCAACGTTCCCGTGGAAGCTCAGCTGCTTCTAATTGATGCCGAATGTTTGTGAGCCATTCATGAACTTCTGTGGGCTCTTCCTTGCCAGAAAAGGTGAGGGGTTTCAGTTGGCAAAAATCAGTGATAGAGCCCGTCGATGGCCGTCGAACTGGTAGGTTGGCCTGCTCCAGTGCAGTTACTATGCTGCTCCTCAAGAAATCAGCCTCGTGACGCTGAGCCTCGTGTTGGACTTGTTGCTGGGCTTATATTATTACGTAGATCATTTGGAATATCTATTGCCCGTCAATTGGCTGCCCTTGTTGGAATACGGGCATTGGTGGAACGAACTACGGCGGAGGTGGGATGTCATCATGCCGGAATCTTGAGGTAGGTTGACCTGCTTGATGGCTCTGTTGAGCTGATTGAACTCCACCGACTGGTGTCACTTTATCGTCATAGGTGACACCTGTAACTTGTGGTGTTCCTGCAGGAGTCTCGTCGCATGCTTGTGAATCCATTGCCCTGCATCCAAAATAAACTATAAGAAGCGTACAGAAGAATCAAGGCAGGATGCAAGTAAATTATTTTTGAAGTCGATATAAAGATCAAGAACGATTCAAGCAAGTGGATGAGATCCTAAAACTTGTCCTATTCTTATTGCAGGTTTGCTCGGTCCCTAAGTTAAAATCGAACAATTTAGTCATAGGACCTGCATGGGCCACCACAAAAACTATGTCACGTCCCAGTCCCAAAATACCGAGGGACTAGACACGTGGCAATGGCCAGCAGCACACACTAATGGACAAACCCAATTTAATGGATCCATCAGGGCATACTTAAGCTGTAGTACAATAATAAATAGATCAAATGATACAAGTCACAGACTATTCTAATCTCATCCACAACAGATAATCACAGATTAGATGCCAGAATAAATGCAAATAAGTATAACTAACTTATCTCAACAAAAGTGTCTCGGGGAACAATCCGAGAATAAGTATGATACATCAAAGCAAATAGACATGAAATAAAGTATCTGGAAATGGAAATAACTGACTATATAAAGCCAATACTCAGGAGAAATCCTCTGGCACGATCTCGTCCTCAGGTTCTGGTACTGTTTCGACAAGTGCTCATGTTCCGTACACCTCGGGGTAGATCTCTTCGGCTATACCTGGGGACGTAATCCAGATCCAGGTCCTCAGGGGACATAGCAAGGTACAACATAACTCATGTCAAAATAAATGTAGTGCAGTAGTAAATAAACCATAGGGTAAACTATGTAACCAACTATGTAAAATGCAAGTTGAGAGCATCACCAGTACTCACGCTGAGACCACTACAAGCTCTGTGTCGGGGAGCCGGTAGCAGCAATAACTATGTATTTTACTATAGAGTTTACTATGTATTATATATATATAAAATCAGCCTGTAGCCTGTGTGTCTCTCTCCACCCAATGAAATTACATGTCCACGATGCCTCATGTCCATGTCACGCACGATCATATCTAATGCAACAAGTCATCTAATGTCTATGAATATAATGTCTATGTCGTAAAATCTGTATCCTACACAGAATCACCATGAATATCTCAGGAAGATTCTGTCCCATAAATAGTGTCAAGTGTCCTGGACTATGTTGTACTTGATAAGACAAGTACGAGAAGTATAGGGTCTCGGTATCCATGTCTATGTGACGTTACACAACTCCGCGTACGGTGTTGGCACCCGACTATTAATCGGACGCTAAGTAAAGTCACACTGTCCTACGTTGAACATTTATATCAAGATTATATATGTATATGCAAGAACTCAAGCAAAGTACTATAACAGGAATCACTGCGAGTTGGCAAGGTACACTTGCCTGGTGTTTGGTTTCCAACTGTAGCTCTGGTATTCATGAAATCTTCAGGAATATCTCCGGATGCTGAAACAAACATTACCAACAGTCTCAGAAAATATCAAATAGCTAGAAACGCATGTCCTTGAGTCCAATTTGGAGACAAGGGCAAAAATGACCATTTCGGATCAAAGCGGGGTCCACATGTAGTCCGCTTCGCACCGAAAAATGCGTCAGGGACAAAGTTCTCCAAATTCGTCAAACTTAGTGTCAACAGGTCCAGAACGGTGATACAAACCCAACAGAACTTCCAGAATTAGATTCCGATGAGCCGATCACAAAATCGCCCGTCAAGTGGAGCCTGTGGGGCCCACGATACATGATTTTGTCAACGTTATCAGAATCGAACCAAACTTGGGTCACAAGACCAGCGTATTGCTACGAGTCCGATGGCACAAGTTTCGTTTTGATCCGACGTGTGTACACAAAATTATGACGCATTCTAGAACGAATGGATATGGGACGTTGTCGGCGGATACGTATTAATTTCGGTATGCACGCACATCCAAATCAACTTCTGCGAAATCCCGCACGTCCGTATCAACGGTACGCACGTATCGGTGAAGACTGCACTCGACCAAGTTGTCCCGTTTGGCGGGGCGTACTCAGTTCCGGTGTGAAACAGGATGTTGTTTTTCTTGTTTTTGGATCGCGGTTCGCGATCGCCACAGGACGCGATGTACCGAACGGGTTGCACGCGCATCGATAGGGTCACGCAGGGTTCATGTTACAACAGACGGAACCGAAAATGGGGCAGTGAGGAGAGAGAACGGGTTACCTGAACAGGGCTCCGAAAAATTAAATTTCTTCGTGTCCGGGTCGTGTCCGAGTCCTGTGTCCGTCTAGGTTAGGGTTAGGGTTTCTGTTGGCCGGAGCTTTGCCGTGGCTGGTGGCTGTGCGGGCGGCTGCTCGCCGGGGCGGGGTCGGCCGGAGATGGGCTTCGCCGGAGGGAGTGGCTGCTGCGGAGGGGTTGCTGAGACTTGGAGGGCGGTGGAGGTTCGTCGGGCTCGAGGGGGTCTACGGGGGAAAGCAGAGCAGAGGAGGGAAGGCGGTGGTGGGGCGAGTCAGGGCGGCCGAGGGGGGCTGGGCTCGTCGACGGAGCGGGGAGGTGGTGAAGGGGATTAGGGTGGCTAGGTTTCCGGCGGGCTGGAGGGATGCTGTGGCGGAGGAGAGGCGTGGCTTTAAAGGGAGAGAGGGAGAGGGGAACGGCCGAGCGAGGCGGCGTCGTGGCGGGGGAGGCGGTCGTCGCGGAGGACGTGGGCCGAGCGGAGCGGGTAGGGCGGCCCGAAAATGCGGGCGGCGCGGCGCGTGGCCGAGCGGGGCGCGGGGGTGCGGGTCGTGGGGGAGAGGGGGAAGTTGGTTCGGGTCAGGTCGGGTCGGGTTGGCCCGATCCGACCCGTTAGGGTCAGGGGTGCGGTCCAGCCCAGTTCGGTTGGACCGGGTTCAGGCCGGTTCAGCCCGGTTTGAACCCGGTTCAACCCGGTTTATTTTAAATTTTTAAATAAATAATTTTTGGGCTTTTAAAAATGTTTTCGGGGTCCAATAAATTCCATGAAAATTTTCCTAAGTCCAATATTTTATTTTACACCCAAAAATATTATTTTCATAATATTTTAATATATTTTAAAAATATTTAATTTTATTTAATGCCGGAAATACCTTTTTTTAATTAGTAAAAATTTCCTGAAAATCCCAGAAAATTCTGAAAAATACTGTTTTAAAAATCTTAAAAAATCAGGGGGTTTACACAAAGTTCCTAAATTAGCGACATGTATTTTTGTCGCTATATGTGGCTCAATTAGTGACGTGGATAACAACGTTTATAGCGACGTATATAGCGACGTATTTAGCGACGTATATAAACGTCGCTAAACATCACAAAACATCGCTAAAAACATCGCTAAAGATACTGAAAAAATAAAAAAATGAATATTGAATTGTTTCCAAACCATTCTTTCTGTAGTTTATTAATTCACAATTTGTACAAATAGACCCGGAGCAACCCTCCGTTGAATTTGCTGGGTTCGTCGACCCCCTTTGGTGGAACACTCAACACGGATAAATTAACATACATTTAATATGAATAATATAATAAACTTTGAAGAAAATAAAATATTGAGATTAAAAACCGAATCAGTAGAAAATCTTGTCGTAAAGAATACAACAAATATTCACACAACCGAGTCTGAAAGCCTCGTCCTAAAGAATACAAGAAATAATGTCTGAATGCCTCAAAAATAAAGAATATTTATAAATGACCAAATATCATAGGTCTGAAACACAAATAATCAATAAATGATCCTAACTAGGACTACTGCGGATCTGCAGGAGGATGACCATCGACGCGCATGAGGGATAAGAACAGATCATACTGCTCCTGTGAAATCGACACCGATGTCGATGGAGAAGGCAGTAACGTCGGTGGAGTCTGTGTCGATGTAGGCGCACCAGGAGGACGTATCTGCTCCAACTCTACTAGTCGCTGGTTGTATGAATCCATGATAGATAACAGCCTCGTACTGCTATAAACCATTGAATCCTGCATCATCATCAGCCTCTCGCCCATGGACAGTTGTGATGCATGCAGCTCCGTCATGCTGCGCTCTGTCGATGCTCTAAGATCAGCTGTCATATCCTGGAGCTCCATGATGCTGCGCTCGAGCATATCAAATCGTGCGATGAGCGTCGCATCGTCTGCCTGCGGCTGGGACAGGGGCTGCTCCTCTATCCGTCATAGTAACTTGTCACGGAGAGACGTAATCTGACGGTCAACGGCCTCCTGGACTCGGGCCAACGACTGTGAGGGCTGTCGGGACTGCGTCGCGACAAGGGCGCCATAGGATCCCGTTGTCACTACCACATTCTAAAAATGGGGGTATTTTTGACTTTTTATAATTATTAGTATTGTGGTATTCATATTAAATGATTTCTTGATAAGTGTATTTAAATTAATTAATTTCGTGAGATAGGTAATTAAATATATTATATTATATACTGTATTCTTAATGTCTGAGCTGGTAGACTCGACCTAGAAGCCATTAGATGAACACCTGTCCGAATTATTTGGGATTACGTGTTAATTGCATTATTTAGGATTTAAATTATTGGAGGTTGTATTTAATTACCGTAATTTATTTAATTGTTGCGCGCTGCCGTTGCTTCGATATTTGGAGCGCTACCTGGCTTTTGCCTTCCAACAAATTTCACAACATTGCCCTAGACGTGCCTGCCTTCCATTCTACTATTTTTGCAACTCATAATTATGCTCTCTGTACCTTATTTTTAGCCGCACAAAAATCGTCGCGGACGTTTATTTAATTTCTAAATAAATTCTAACTTTGTATCGTTGTGCATTCCAATCAAAATTGGAGACAATCTTGACCTATTTTTCGTGCGACCCAAATTAGGATAATATTCTATTCTGAGTCTTCTTCACTATTGGTATTGATGACCCAACCTGATTTTGGCCCCATGTACTCCTAATTAATTTTAGAACACAACTTACATTTTATTCCTAATTAATTTAAGGATACCATTTTAACCAATTCCGTAAATTCCAGTGCCCTGCTATTTAAGCCCGTGCGACACACACGGCACCCCCTCACCCTACAAAACATCGAACACCGAATCGCCCGTCAAATTTTTGTCATTTTATGCGTCGGTGCAAATACCCAAATTTAAGGGGGCTAATTTGCAAATTTGTATTTTTGGTGTCAACACCTCATTTGTTTAAAAATAATGTAGGAGCCCTATTATTTAACTAAGTCACCACCCTCATCCCCACATGAAATTTCTCTATGTCAAATCTGGACCACTCATTCAATGGGTGCATCCTCACCCTTGATTTCCCACACACTTTTCCCCTATTTAATGTCCTATCCCCACTAGCCCTAATCCCCAAAATTCCTAGGGAAGCACACCTCCCCACTAGCCCCCAAGCCCCCAACCGTATGAAATTCCTCTTCTTCCTCTTTTCTCCATTTTTATTTTCTTCTTCTCTTCTTCTTCTTCTTCTTCTTCTTCTTCTTCCTTTCTTCTCCTTCTCCTCCTTTGAATTTTTAAACAAGAAGGAAAGGGGAGGAACACTGTTCACCTGGAGTCCCCGGCCACTTCAGTCCGGCCGCTCCCCCGTCAGTACCAGCAACTCCCCGACTCCGCCTCATTCAACCACCACCCTCAGCCGGCGGAGCCGACTGCTCCTCCTCCTAAAACCAGTCCCACCACCACTGTTATCCGGTTCCAGTCGATCCCCGCTGCCCGCATCCGGCAGACGGCCGCTCCCCGGAGACTTCCATTGCCGACCACTACCAGTGCCAACAGTCGCGTCTCCTTCTCCCTGAACTCCGGCACAGCCCAAGCTCCTCCTTCCCGATCTCCTCTCCGACCCATCTACACCCAGCTCAACCACCACCCTCGTCGTTCCTGACGAGATCCTTCCCCAGCCCGAGATCCTCCGTTCATCCCCCGCTCCGCCTGAAGCGGTCCGGCCAGTGCACTCCGACATCATCCTCCCTGCACTCCGATACCACGAGTACCACCACCTTTACCACCTACATCCTCCTCCTCCCTGCTGCTCCTCCGCAGTCCGCTACGGCCAGTGGACTCCGGCCACCCCCCGGTGAGTCCCTCTCCCTCTCCCTCTTCCCTCTTTCATTAAGTATATACGTATGTATAGTATATACAAATTACGTATATATGTATTCATATATATACATCTATGTTTGGTATAATTTCGTATAGTAAATGTGTGTTAAATACATATTTTTTGTATGTATTTTGGTATGTATGTATATATAGTATGTATATAATTACATTGATATATCTATATAAATGTTTAATTGGTATAAGTATAAATGTAGTATATGTAAATTAGTACTTGGTAAATAAATACGTATATATATATATATTTTCAACATACGTATTCTTTTATATTTATATAGATATTGGTCGTTATATATTTATATAAATATGTGGCCTGTATATTTTAAGACATATATATATAGTATGTTAATTCTATTTAGTATATATACATATATATATACGTATTGTATATCTCTCTCTCTATATATGTTATATGTATACAAGTATTAATTTTTATTTAAAGGATACATATATACACATATCTATTTTCGTACCAGATGAACATTAATGTATATGTTAGTAGTATATATGTATTATATATATATGGGTACTAGGTAACCCGAGTGTAAATATGGACACCCCGTAACTACACCTGACCTTGTGACCCTGTGAACTGTTAGCAGTCTGCCACACGTACACTTACGTACTGGGAAGCCCCGTATCAATTTGACCGTCTGTCATGCCCAGCAATCACAGACGCGACGCCCGTGCAACTTGACGCACACTGACCCTAGATTTACCAGTGCCATACCTGGCATAGCTCTGAGTTAGGTATTTGATTGTGTGTTTAGTATAGCATCTAATGCAAACGTTGTATTGTTTATTATATTTCTATAGGACTGTCGGATCATCCAGACGATACTCTGGGATAGGACATTGGTATTCACCAGCTAAGGACCCAAGGTGAGTACATTCTATGAGTAGTTTCTTATTTATGATATCCCCTATGTTCACTGTATCTAGTGTAGATATCCATGCTATTGACACGCTGGTTATACGGATTGGTATACACGGATCTCGTAATGAGATGTTATTCCTTATTCATGGTGTAGCTTGTACAAGACTTGTTTCCTTGTTATCTTGTGCATGTACAGACACTGATTCTCGGGGAGATTTGCTACCTCCCTAGGGAATCCCGTACCATAGCGTACCATGATTGGATCTACTATACCAGTCGGGGGTAGAGAGTATTTTAGTATAGATATGTGATCATACCCAACTCTATATGCTTCATAGCTCACCCCACATCTCACGTAGGGTGCGACCTGACCATTTACATGCTTCATAGCTGTTACGTGTGATTAGCCTGACCTCTACATGCATCATAGCTAACCAACGGTTAGCCTGACCTTACATGAATCATAGCTAATCACATGTAACCAGCCTGATCAAGTTCCCAAGCCGATCACATGTTAAAGCTAGTACTCACACACTTAGTCATAGGATTCTTGCTCATTGATATATTGTTTCTTTCCTGCATTTACTTACAGTATTTCCAGTATTTCTTTTATTGTACATTTCTCGTACCTATACATGCATCTTGTATATTTCCATCTATATACTTCTACATAGTTTATATCATTAATAAAGAACTGATATTTAGAGATGTACTTTGCTCCTTCCTGACTGAAAAATATTTTCCAGACTGTGACCTTAGTGGACTTGTTTCTGACACACTTGAGGATTGGAAGTTACTGATTGCAGGTATGATTATTTTGTCATTAGACTTGTCTTGTATTTCTTTGCTTGCCTTGATATCTCATCGTGCTTTAGTTTATGTGATTGAGTATTTCTAGCATTATTTTATGATATCCACGTCTCCTTATGGAGTTAGATATTCATGTGAGATTGATTAGATAGTTACATGACCTAGACAGCGTTCTAACGCCGATACTGCGACGTAGGCTGGACGTACCACGCTCTCGTACCCCTATATCGGATGCGGGTCGTGACACGTTTTTAGTGGTGGCCCATGCAGGTCAGACTTCGCAAGTTGTGCAATATCGTGGTAGTACGATGTCATAGTTGTACCACTACGTGCCTGCTATTGAATATAGGACATAGGATACTAGGATGAGAGAGGATACTCAATCACAAATTCTTGAGAGATTCCTGGGACGACCCCTTGAGAATCTTATTAAAATTTTTAATTTTAAAAATCCTTCGTCCTTGTTTCCATCCGTCCTCACTAATTGATATTGAATTTAATTTTTGTTGATCAATTATTAAAATTAGGGTTTTGGTTTCATTGTAGAGTTTGATTTCATGCCGAGATAAATTTTACGGACTAAATTTTTACGATATCATCTGATGACATATATTGGTGAGAACAGTAAGAAAGGTGAAACGTCTGCTTTGGTTATGGAGCCTAGAGTTTATCGCAGCCGTACCGGTTGGCGTGGCAAAAATTCTAGATGTCATGATTATAGGGTTGCGTACTTTAGTTACGGAACCTGCCGTTTACCGCACCTATGCTTACTGGTATGGCGAGGATTCTCAGCGTCATAATTTCCGACCGATGTGTATGATTATCAGGTTGTGACTTAAAATTTGTTCTTAAAGTGTCATCTCAACACTTATCTATTTCTGTTATATAAGACTTTATTCCATTATTTCTTGGATTGCTAATAGTAGGAACACCTTCAGTCCTCAATCCAGACTTTTTTGAGCTCCTATTCTTTGAGGATTCCTTATTAAGTATGATAATTAGTGACTTGTAATTATGTCTGTGTCTTGAGTATTAGTATTGACTTAGTGTTGCTAGTGAGTTGTAAGTGTTTCCTAGTTGGACATGTGAGTAGTAGGTCTTAATCTAGAGTTAACCCATAGCATAATACCTTGTAACAATGGTTCTAGGATAAGTGTCATTATAGTACTATAAGTAGAAGGAGAGTATAGAGTATCAGTGATAGTTCTCAGAGTTAGTATCAGAGCCAATTACCCATCCTGGATAATCATGATTATGTAATTGAGTGATCTATGTAAACAATTAGGTATCAAGAAATTGTGTTAAGGATTAATGGAGCATAACGTTCAAATCTGATGATTGATATCGGGCGTGTTAAAGGTAAAGAAATTTATATGCATGAGGAGTTATAATGAGGTGTCATGAGTAGAGAAATATCGGAATTGGTAATGAAGATGGTGAAGCGTATCACAGATTAGTGTAACAGGCTATGAAAGGTTAAAGGGAAATACCTATACAACCATCGAGATGAGGAACCATATACATGCCCATGAGAGTAAAGAAACATGAGTGTTATTGTAGATACATGTAATCATGAGTTATAATGAGCTTGATGAGATGATCCATTAATGAAGCTAGTGATATAATACCAAGAGTGCTAATGATTCTATATCGAGGATTAGTCGAGAATAACGTTAATAACAGTAAGCACTCTGTGTGATGATAATTAGATGATATACCAGTTGACATAAATTGAAAATCATGAAAGAAAATACAGGTGATGATAACTTTGATCATTGGAGGTAATAGTGCAAGTGATTCGGGCAGTACAAATTTAGTACACAGTTGTAGACAATAGAGGTATTGAGTGCACCTCGAGTATTAGAGACTGTGAGCACTTATATGTAAATTTGTGGATTTATAAATTAAAGAGTGGAAATAAATTTTAACTTTGAGAATTATTGAGGAGTTGAGATTTTGTCATTAAAATTTTTGAGGATTTCAAATATTGATTCAATAAACATGGTCAAGGCTACAAAGATTTTAGAAGTGAAAAAAAAAATTCGATGTTGAGTATCTGACTTTGAGGAGGTATATGTAATTTATTTTTAAGTTGATCGAGAAGTTAAACCTTGATGATTATTTTGAGGATTAATTTTTATGGTAGATAAGAAATATAAATATTAATATATGAGTAGATGATATATATGTGTAAGGATCTGATGACTTAAGCATGATTGACATGGCACCGCAGACTGACTTGGGTGTCCATCTAAAGTTGTATTGAAAAGAGCAGTACTTAGTATGGTGTTGCACTTGACGTGTATTTGAGTGATAAGAACGACTAGTATGAACAATTATAGTAGGAACGGGAACTGACAGAGGGTATGGTACTAAGGAGATAGAGGTATCAACTTGGATGCATTATTGAATCATGGTTATATTAGAGATTCTTGGCATCAGATTTAGGTGTTAATAGACATGTGTGTGCAATATGGATATATTCATGGATCTTGTGGATAAATGACTAGTTGATATGGGTACCAGTGTACAGGAATAGGAATTAGTTAGTGAATATGCTAGAGTTAAGTGTATGTTAGAGATAGGAGATACTACAAGTAATATGTTAGCAGGTTCTTCTTTTTCTTCCTAATGTTCCCGTCTCTTGATTGATTGATTTTCCTAGTACTGTAGTTCGTATGCATGATTTCTTGTTAGAATAAAATTGGTAGTACACCCTGACAGAGACTGCAGTACCATGACAGAAGACACATGACCTATATATTTTCTTAGATTGCATGGATGTAGGTAGAATTTTCTTAAACCATGATCATTAGGGTTTTGACCATAGCTAAGATCTATGACAAGGTTATGACTGACAAAAAGGGACAAGATGATTAAATTTGTGGATGAGCATTAATTTAAATAAAGAATTTAGGGGTTGTTATAACAGAGTTGATGGATCATTGATTTTACGAAAATTAAGGTATGATTGAAATTCGAGGATAAACATTAACTTAAATGGAGAGTTAAGAATTCACAGGGAAAAATTTGAGGATTTATTAATTTTAGGAAGGTCTTGATATGATTGAATTGGTTATTAAAAATTTGAGAAAATTTGGAAAATTATCATTATATCTATTTAATTGCAAGATAGAAAATTAAAATTTTATATTATGAATGTTGCATTTGAAGATTCCGTAAGTATCACCTCGTTGAGTATTTTGAGGAAAAAGAAATCAGGAAAATAAAATTATTAATGGGATAATGTCGAATTCGATTCTCGGGATGAGGATTTAGATTTTGAATATGCATCGATTGGAATTGAATTGAGGAGTAAAAATCATTAATGGATTGGTGTTAAATTTAAACTTTTTGGATGACATTTCAAATTTTATGAATATAGTGGATTAATTAAATTGAAGGGTTGGATTTAGGGATTTTGTTTTAGATGGGAGTCTTAATGTGTATTAAGTAAACTAGAGGATTGGATGTCAAATCCGAGTATTTAATTTCTTAAATTTAAATTCGGAGGAAATTGTGAGAAAATGGAAACTGATTTTATTTTCGAGGATATTGCAAGAATACAGTAATTTTAGAATTTTTTTTTTGAGATTGTGAAATGGCAAGGTGGATTACTACCTGATTTTGTGGTTGATGAATTTAACTATTGATGGAAAAAAAAATGTATAAACACTACTATGAGGACTTTAAATTTCGAGGACGAAATTCTTTTAAGGAGGGTAGACTTGTCACTACCACATTCTGAAAATGGGGGTATTTTCGACTTTTTATAATTATTAGTATTGTGGTATTCATATTAAATGATTTCTTGATAAGTGTATTTAAATTAATTAATTTTGTGAGATAGGTAATTAAATATATTATATTATATACTGTATTCTTAATGTCTGAGCTGGTAGACTCGACTTAGAAGCCATTAGACGAACACCTGTACGAATTATTTGGGATTACGTGTTAATTGCATTATTTAGGATTTAAATTATTGGAGGTTGTATTTAATTACCGTAATTTATTTAATTGTTGCGCGCTGCCGTTGCTTCGATATTTGGAGCGCTACCTGGCTTTTACCTTCCAACAAATTTCACAACATTGCCCTAGACGTGCCTGCCTTCCATTCTACTATTTTTGCAACTCATAATTATGCTCTCTGTACCTTATTTTTAGCCGCACAAAAATCATCGCGGACGTTTATTTAATTCCTAAATAAATTCTAACTTTGTATCGTTGTGCGTTCCAATCGAAATTGGAGACAATCTTGACCTATTTTTCGTGCGACCCAAATTAGGGTAATATTCTATTCTGAGTCTTCTTCACTATTGGTATTGATGACCCGACCTGATTTTGGCCCCATGTACTCCTAATTAATTTTAGAACACAACTTATATTTTATTCCTAATTAATTTGAGGATACCATTTTAACCAATTCCGTAAATCCCAATTTAATTCCAGTGTCCTGCTATTTAAGCCCGTGTGACACACACGGCACCCCCTCACCCTACAAAACATCGAACACCGAATCGCCCGCCAAATTTTTGTCATTTTATGCGTCGGTGCAAATACCCAAATTTAAAGGGGCTAATTTCCAAATTTGCATTTTTGGTGTCAACACCTCATTTGTTTAAAAACAATGTAGGAGCCCTATTATTTAACTAAGTCACCACCCTCATCCCCACATAAAATTTCTCCATGTCAAATCTGGACCACTCATTCAATGAGTGCATCCTCACCCTTGATTTCCCACACACTTTTCCCCTATTTAATGTCCTATCCCCACTAGCCCTAATCCCCAAAATTCCTAGGGAAGCACACCTCCCCACTAGCCCCCAAGCCCCTAACCGTATGAAATTCCTCTTCTTCCTCTTTTCTCTATTTTTATTTTCTTCTTCTCTTCTTCTTCTTCTTCTTCTTCTTCTTCTTCTTCTTCCTTTCTTCTCCTTCTCCTCCTTTGAATTTTTAAACAAGAAGGAAAGGGGGGGGGGGGAACACGGTTCACCTGGAGTCCCCGGCCACTTCAGTCCGGCCGCTCCCCCGTCAGTACCAGCAACTCCCCGACTCCGCCTCATTCAACCACCACCCTCAGCCGACGGAGCCGACTGCTACTCCTCCTAACACCAGTCCCACCACCACTGTTATCTGGTTCCAGTCGATCCCCGCTGCCCGCATCCGGCAGACGGCCGCTCCCCGGAGACCTCCATTGCCGACCACCACCAGTGCCAACAGTCGCGTCTCCTTCTCCCTGAACTTCGGCACAGCCCAAGCTCCTCCTTCCCGATCTCCTCTCCGACCCATCTACACCCAGCTCAACCACCACCCTCGTCGTTCCCGACGAGATCCTTCCCCAGCCCGAGATCCTCCGTTCATCCCCCGCTCTGCCTGAAGCCGTCCGGCCAGTGCACTCCGACATCATCCTTCCTGCACTCCGACACCACGAGTACCACCACATTTACCACCTACATCCTCCTCCTCCCTGCTGCTCCTCCGCAGTCCGCTACAGCCAGTGGACTCCGGCCACCCCCCGGTGAGTCCCTCTCCCTCTTCCCTCTTTTATTAAGTATATACGTATGTATAGTATATACAAATTACGTATATATGTATTCATATATATACATCTATGTTTGGTATAATTTCGTATAGTAAATGTGTGTTAAATACGTATTTTTTGTATATATTTTGGTATGTATGTATATATAGTATGTATATAATTACATTGATATATCTATATAAATGTTTAATTGGTATAAGTATAAATGTAGTATATGTAAATTAGTACTTGGTAAATAAATACGTATATATATATATTTTCAACATACGTATTCTTTTATATATATATAGATATTGGTCGTTATATATTTATATAAATATGTGGGCCTGTATATTTTAAGACATATATATATAGTATGTTAATTCTATTTAGTATATATACATATATATATATATACGTATTGTATATATCTCTCTCTCTCTATATGTTATATGTATACAAGTATTAATTTTTATTTAAAGGATACATATATATACATATCTATTTTCGTACCAGATGAACATTAATGTATATGTTAGTAGTATATATGTATTATATATATATGGGTACTAGGTAACCCGAGTGTAAATACGGATACCCCGTAACTACACCTGACCTTGTGACCCTGTGAACTGTTAGCAGTCTGCCACACGTACACTTACGTACTGGGAAGCCCCGTATCAATTTGATCGTCTGTCATGCGCAGCAATCACAGACGCGACGTCCGTGCAACTTGACGCACACTGACCCTAGATTGACCAGTGCCATACCTGGCATAGCTCTGAGTTAGGTATTTGATTGTGTGTTTAGTATAGCATCTGATGCAAACGTTGTATTGTTTATTATATGTCTATAGGACTGTCGGATCATCCAGACGATACTCTGGGACAGTATATTGGTATTCACTAGCTAAGGACCCAAGGCGAGTAGATTCTCTGAGTAGTTTCTTATTTATGATATCCCCTATGTTCACTGTATCTAGTGTAGATATCCATGCTCTTGACACGCTGGTTACACGGATTGGTATACACGAATCTCGTTATGAGATGTTATTCCTTATTCATGGTGTAGCTTGTACAAGACTTGTTTCCTTGTTATCTTGTGCATGTACAGAAACTGATTCCCGTGGAGATTTGCTACCTCCCTAGGGAATCCCGTGCCATAGCGTACCATGATTGGATCTACTATACCAGTCGGGGGTGGAGAGTATTTTAGTATAGATATGTGATCATACCCAACTCTACGTGCATCATAGCTCACCCCACATCTCACGTCAGGTGCGGCCTGACCATTTACATGCTTCATAGCTGTTACGTGTGATTAGCCTGACCTCTACATGCATCATAGCTAACCAACGGTTAGCCTGACCTTACATGAATCATAGCTAATCACATGTAACCAGCCTGATCAAGTTTCCAAGCCGATCACATGTTAAAGCTAGTACTCACACACTTAGTCATAGGATTCTTGCTCATTGACATATTGTTTCTTTCCTGCATTTACTTACAGTATTTCCAGTATTTCTTTTATTGTACATTTCTCGTACCTATACATGCATCTTGTATATTTCCATCTATATACTGCTACATAGTTTATATCATTAATAAAGAACTGATTTTTAGAGATGTACTTTGCTTCTTCCTGACTGGAAAACTTTTTCCAGACTGTGACCTTAGTGGACTTGTTTCTGACACACTTGAGGATTGGAAGTTACTGATTGCAGGTATGATTATTTTGTCATTAGACTTGTCTTGTATTTCTTTGCTTGCCTTGATATCTCATCGTGCTTTAGTTTATGTGATTGAGTATTTCTAGCATTATTTTATGATATCCACGTCTCCTTATGGAGTTGGATATTCATGTGAGATTGATTAGATAGTTACATGACCTAGACAGCGTTCTACCGCCGATGCTGCGGCGTAGGCTGGACGTACCACACTCTCGTACCCCTATATCAGGTGCGGGTCGTGACACCCGTACCATAGTACGTACCCCTCTTGAGACCACCAGCGATGGTCAGCCACAGCTCATCCGTCGACGGAGCTGAAGAGGGTTGTGAGGAAGTACTAGCCTCTCCCGCTATAGGTGCACTAGTAGTCGCCCCGCTCACGCAGCCTAAGATACTCGGCCTAGAAAAGTTTGGATACTCGATAATTGCCTAAGTTATATTAAAATTAACACAAAGTAAAGTAATACTTACATAGGTCTGCGAGGCCCTCTCATCAATGAGATTTTTGTCCTTTCGATGGGTGGCCAGGAAGACGGTCACCATGTTTGCATCCTCACTCCTTTGTACCTGTTAAAAATATATTATTTAGTACTAAAATTAATTATTTTTTCCTAATACCATTTTATCGTACTTGCATTAAATAATATATCTGAAATAAAAAATATACCAAACAACAAAAATATTCTATCATCGGAATCTAGCCACCATACCACTTTGCTGCCTTTCACCTAGCCGCCTTGGCCTTCTCAGACCTTTTTTTGTACCTCGGATCGTCGAATCTAGCCCTCATCGCAGTCTACTGCTCAGGCATGATCTAATCTTGGATCGGTTTTCCAATGCGATCATGAGCCTTCTGGTCATCCAGAGCATCACGGATAAGCTTGGCGACAACGGCAGGAAATATCTGCTCGATCAACTCGGTCCAGTGCGGATGATAGAAATATGTAATCTACAATAAGTAATTTAGTAAGTTATATAATATGCATAAATTAGAGAATTGATATAATATACTTTTACCTTGAAGTGCGCAAACGATAACGCCTTCCTCTCCTCCGGAGCTTCAGAGCAGTTGATCCAAGGGCCACCATAGTTATTCCTCAGAAAGAGGCCCAGGCCATCTCTGTACCGACGATGGACGATATCTATACAGAGATAATTATTTTTATCAAAAAAGTCAATATGATGAATAAAGAAATATACGATATATATGATGCTAAACCATATAATTGGCTTACTTTGTACCGTTGGTCCAAATCTCTATCCTCGTCTCCTCCGGAGGTGCACATGGAGGATCTAGCTGATGCTGGGACGACGTCGGCTCGACCTCCTCCATATGCTTATCTGTCTTTATGGTTTCGTCAGCAGGAGGAACGCTGGACGAGGAAGTACTATCAGGCCTGGAACTACTCATCCCAAGAGTGATGCCACATAACGTCGTCGCAGTCGGAGATGTGACTGGTCGATATACTGGAGTACTAGGCGACGAGGATCCAGAACCAACAGTAGGCAGTATTGGAGGAGCACTCCGTCTACCTCGGGACCTGCCGAACCCTCCGCATTGTTCTGTCATACCTGATAACAACATATGATGAATAAAGAAATACACAAATATATAGTACATTCTACAGTCAAAATGTTATGCATATCTCACAACATTCATAGAATTGTACAGTAAATAACTACAGTCAAAATGGATAGTACATTCTACAGTCAAAATATAATACATATCTTTGTCAAAATAGTATATTCTACAGTTAAAATATATTACATTCTACAGGCAAAATATTTTATTTTCAATCATCTTCAAAAAATTTATCTTGTTCACCTTCCTCGTCCTCCTCTTCCTCTTCCTCCTCCTCCTCATCTTCACTTTCATCTACTTCGTCTTCGTCTTCCTCTTTGGATAATTCTACATCTTCTACATTATTACTCGTGTAATGAGTAACTTTCGTTGAGTCTACATCTATAATATTTGTTACAAGAGGTAGCTCGTCCTCCTGATAAGCTATTTTGTCAATGTCAAAGATATTTTTAGCTTTAGTCTTGCATACTGCCCACCAATCCGACCTCGCTGTCCCCCGTCTAGGATAAATTGTGAAGTACACGAGCTGAGCCTGACTTGATAGTACAAATGGTTCATAGCCTTGATATCTACGCTTGTAGTTTATATCCACAAGGCCATGCTTGTCAATTTTCCAACCTTGATCTTGAATCGGATCGAACCATTCATACTTGAATAGCACGATCTTAGCAGGTTCTGTGCCATAATTATATGTCAACTCTACAATATCTCATAAGATGCCAAAGAAATTATTGCCTGGATCGATGTTTTTTGTTGTTCGAAGATTTGATACACAAATAACTATTTTTCGTGGAATCAAGATCCAGAAAGCTGTCTCTGATCGGAGCATTTGTTGACTTTACCTAAACCCATTCACACAGAAACTTGGCCATATTTTGACGGTAGTAATTGGTTCATTGGCTAGAGTTCTAATAGATCCAGTCTCGGGTGTTATTAGATGATCGACCTAAATACCAAAGTAGCGATAGTAAGTTATTTATTGTGCAAGTGCAGAAAGAAAAAGTAATTACCAAGATCCTTACATATGCACTCAACCAAGAAGAAAAATGGCGTCTCATTTCTTGTTATACTTCTTCGTCTGTTATGTAAGATCTAACCGACCTCAACTCATCATTATATGTGCTGAAAAACAATGAAACAACCGCTGATTAGTAGTATAATAGTAGCTTATACTATAACATTGAGATGACGTAAACGTGGACGTATTAATTACTTACCCCTCTAGCTTCTCCACTTCATCCTCATCGCAATTGAGTAATATATACAACTGATCAGCCCTTAGCTCGTCGTCATTCAAATATCTCTTTTTTATTTTTTCTGAAGGCTTTTCGGATGCATTGAATACTTTGAGTATTGTATCATTAGATTCCGGATATCCGTCGTCGTTTCTCGGAGCTCTCGTTCTATTAGTAGCAACATGAGGTTTGAAATACGTTGAGCAAAAGTTTGTAATCTCTTCGAAAATATAATGTTCACAAATAGAGCCCTAAACATGTGCTTTATTTTTCACCTTTCTCTTTAGGTGATTCAGATGCCGCTCGAAGGGGTACATCCAACGATAACCAACAAGATCACCATCACATGCCACATAGGAAAGATGAATTGGCAAATGCTCTATAGAGTCAAAGAATCCAGGAGGAAATACCTTCTCGAGCTTGTATAGTGTTACCATAATGTCATTCTCTTGCTTTTCTAGACGATCGACGAGCAACTTAGTAGAACAAAGATCTCTGAAGAATATGCTGAGCTCTGTCAATGGATCCCAAACGACATGAGGTAAGAATTCTCGAAATGCAATCAGAATTAACCTCTCCATGAATACGTGACAATCGTGGCTCTTCATACCCGCCAATTTGTTCTCCTTGAGGTCGACGCATCTTCTCAAGTTCAACACGTACTCGTCTGGAAATTTTAGACCCTGAATCCACCTACAAAGTCTTCCTTTATCCTCCTTCTCCAGTGAGAAAATTGACTTAGGCTGCTTTAACTTTCCATTTCCCTACTCTTTCAAATGCAACGCAGGACGTCTACATATTTCTTCTAAGTCCAACCTATCCTTCGGATTGTCTTTCGTCTTTCCTTTTACCTCCATTACAGTATTAATTATGTTATTAAACACATTCTTCTCGATATGAATGACATCAAGGTTATGTCTGATCAGATTGGTGCTCCAATATGGCAGATCCCAGAATATACTCCTCTTCGTCCAGTTATGGGTTCGACCAAATCCGTCACACTTGTACCCCTTAGTAGGCTCTTTGATAGCACTTGGTAAATCTTTTACCTCTTCCCATATCGTGTATCTGGGCCACCTTGGCGGTGGATTGGCCTTCTCCGCAACGTCCGCACGAAAATCATTCATGTTCCTTCGGTACGGATGATCCTTTGGCAGAAATTGTCGATGACAATCGAAGAATCACGGTTTGCCTCCGTGTTTCAAACGAAAAGCCTTAGTACGGTCCATGTAATACGACATAAGAGACGACCATGAGTGCTCCATTCCGATAATATTCCATAGGCCAGAAAGTCGTTGATGGTCCACATAAGTGCTGCCCTCATCTGAAAATTCTGCTTTCTAGAAATATAGTACGTGTTGGCACCTACTTCCCACAGCTGATTCAACTCATCTATCAATAGCTGTAAATATACATCGATGTTCCTCTTCGGATTGTTCAGACCCGAGATAATAACGGTTAGGAACATATATGGAGTCTTCATGCACATCCAATGCGGTAGATTGTACGGAGTGATGATCACATGCCAACACGAATACTGGGAGCCCGAAAGTCTGAATGGGGTAAAACCATCGGAGGAGAGCCCAATCTGACATTACGCGAATTTGAAGTAAAATATGGATACTCTCGATCAAAGTGCTTCCATGCTTCTCCATCGGATGGATGATCCAATACTCCTTCAATCTGTTTCTGCCTGTGCCAACTCATATTTTCTTTAGTCTCCTTCACCATAAACAACCTCTGCAACCGCGACGTCAAAGGCAAGTAGTGCATCGAATCGGTAGGCTTCTTTGCACCAACAGACTTTCCTCTTCCAGTAGCCTTGTAGCGATCAACACCACAGAATCTGCACGCATCTTCATCCTTGTCGTCTTTGTAGTACAACATGCACCCGTTGCGACATGCATCAATTTTCTCGTATCCCATCCAGAGAAATCTCACCATCCTCTTAGATCGGTAGAAGTCTTTAGGATACTTTGCATCCTCTAGTAAGATCTCTATAATCAAATCCATCAGTCGGTTATAGCATTCTTGCGACATGTTAAAATCGGACTTGATGCTCAACAATCTTGTAACAACCTCCAACGGTGAATGATCTTCACAACCAGGATATAATGGAGTCCTTGCATTCTTCAGCAACTCCATGAACTTTATAGCATCGGTATTCGGTGCCTCCTCAGTTGCACGTTCTGGGATATTTGGGTTGAATCAATAGAGCAGTTGATTTAGCAGACGAGATGGGTATGTCGATATGTTGTAAGTAGAGACAATGGAAGGATAGTGAATATATTGGACGGAGTTTAAGTTTTGGATGGGACTATCTGGGATAATGTTGCAAGAGTTGCTCTTGCAGAGATTGTGTTAAACAGATTTGAATAGTGACTTGGAATATCAGGGACAGAGAACGTTGTACGAGTTGCTTGTGTAGCGAATGTGTCTAACAGTTTGAGAGTTAGTTAGGAATATCAAGAATGGAACGTTACACGAGTTACAACAGACGAGATGAACAGAAGAGTAAGATGGTTTCGTGTTGGCTAAGTTTCGTATCAAACTTTGAGTAAAATGATTTGAGTTGTGAACGGCAGGATCACGCAGAATGGATAGTTCAAACAAATATTGGATTTGTGCAGAGAAAAGGGTAATGTGAGAAGTGACCTGATTCTAAGTGGTATATGGTATACCACGTAGTGATCTGAGCATCGGAATATTTTGGATAAACAATAATAGAATTTGCCACAACAGATGTGGATAACAGAAATATAAGTTGAGTTATGTGAATCGGCAGAGTTATGTATTGGAACTTGGAGTAAGCAAATATTGAGTTATGATCGCCATGATTACTACTAAATTATCATTTTGGAGTAGATTTTGGTCGATGCAGAGTAGAGATATGGCCCGAGAATTACTCGATTCCAAGTGGTATATGTCGCGCCACGAACTGGGGCGCGTGTTAGAATTATTGGAACAAGATAAGTGATATGGTTGCTCGCAATATATGGACTAGTGCGGGATTCTAGTAGGAATTGGTGTAATAGAGATTGACTCAGGTATTCTTTGATGTGTTAGGTTTGAGTGATCAGAAATGGACTCGTGTAAATGGAAGTTTCATTGGACGAGAACGGAACAAGTAATGGAACAAGCGTATAGAATTTGAAAGATTGATGCGGACTAAGTGATGAAGATAGGATGAGATCGACCAGACGGCAAGTTTGAATATTAAAATTTTGGGTGCACGGTTTGGAAGTTTGGTGGAGCGTTTGTTGATGCAAAGACTTGAGCATGTGGAACAAGTAGTTGATGCACACGTTCGTGAGCGATGGACGTATGGAAGAGTAGCGAGCAAGGACTATAGATTTTGGTGATGCAAGGGATCTGTTAGTCGAGCAGAGGAACATGTTTGGTTTTGGAAGGAGGAATGCAATAGAATCACACAAACTTAAGGGACTTATGTAGATACAGATTATGAAAAGATGCAACAAAGTAGACTTTTGTTAGAATTAGCGTGCAAATCATCGAGACCGTATGGACGCAGCGGAACACAAAAAAATTAAGACGGTGCTAAGGAATGGAACGAGAGCAAGGATCGTGGCAGATGGACCTTAAAGTTAGCGGAACAAGAAGACGACGTCAGAGTAATTCACCGTGCTGCTCGAGCGAGTTGGACGTATAGTATTGAAGCATGGTATATGGATAAGAAATGTATTAAGTCCATAGTTCCAGATAATATTGCAAGTAGAAGTGTGAGAAGTTGAATAATGCAGTTTAGGATTTTCGATGGATTCAGGGAATAACGGTGGAGTAATGGAAGATAATATTATAGTTCTTTGATTAGTGTCCTGGATAGATAGTCAGACTCTAGGTCGTTAGGTGGCGTTTGGTTTGCAGATATGTCAGCTGCAGTACATGAAATGCTCGAATTCAGAAGTATGTTCGGATTGGATTATTGGATTATAGATCAATTGGAGATGAGATATAACATGGTTCATAGTAACTGTCCATCATGATGACTTACAATTATCGATCGTAGCTTAAGGACAGCTAACCCTAGCGACTTGACCGCCCAATCGGAGTAAATATTGTTGACCATAGAATGACCCTTGCGACGACGCTTTTGGGAATGCGTTGAGGGTGGATATTGAGTGGTGTATATCGAAGATAGGCCTAAGTTACTGAGTATTGGATTTGAGAGATCCTTGGGATAGCCTTCAGCTGAAGATGAGGCCAGAAGATTGAAGCGATGATAAAAATGGCCTAGGTCAACTGATAAGATTCAGAGTCACAGATTATCGAAGATATTATCGCTTCTGACTCATCGTTGCCCATAAGAGAATATCATTCATATGAATTGATGACTATGTGACTAACTTTGAGAAGTTAAAGTCGCGGCAAGCTCCAACTCAGATCCTTGCACTACTGGAAGGGACATATGTGCCTCAGGTCTATAAGATAAAATTGGACTTGGTTTGCGGTAAAATTGGACTTGGTTTGCGGTACGTGCTTATATAAAGGGCGAAGGTGATATCCAGGTGCTTCGAGGCAGTGGAAGCAGCATAAGAAGAACTATTCTATGTGCGACCTAGAAATTGTGATGATTGTGTCCGCATTGAAATCGTGGTGACAATATACTTATGGCATGGTGGCAAAATCTTCGTGGATCACATGAACCCCAATATTGATGTTCAACCAAAGTGGAATTGGGTTTGCAGGCAGGGGTTTTGGGCCGAGCTGATCTAAGAGTTGAGTACGTTATTTGGGTAAGTCACTTAGCTGGGGTAGTATCAGATATGATGATCATTCGGAGCAGGAAGATGATATGGAGGCGGTGCATGTGAGACATAGTGTAATTGAAGTCAAGTTAGAGTTTGGTTGTTTGAGCTTGGATGCCACAAGCGAGGATTCAGAATATAGTTGGATGGTAGGGTCTTACAGAATAATCGTTGAGCTTGGATGAACAAGGACTTGGAGCATGCATAGTTTGGGCTATCGCTGGAGAATGGATTGAGTCAGAACACAAATTAAATTGGGTCAGGTGAAGAGATCGTCAGTAGAGGATCATTGTTTTGAGAATAGCGTGTGCGATAAGTTGTGGGATGAACGTTAGGATCGTTTCAGTCGTCAGTGAAGCAATGAATGTCTCGGACATGAAGATACCCTTATAACTTGTCCAAATTCGCTATCTCTATGCTCGGTTGAAATATATGTATTCCAGGGACACATTAAATATGTGTATGATCTAAACTAAAAAATATGTTGAATTCGAATTGGCTACAAGGAGGATATATAAATATGGAATTGGTGTGGGAGCATTTATTCAAAGTAAGATGACGAGTGTCACGCCCCGATTCCTCAAGGGCCGTTCGTTCTCCCTTGGGTCCTTGCGGGACCGACCGTCCTCGCACGGACGTGATATCGTGCAAGCCTAAGTTGTGCTTGCACAAGGCCAAATCTTTAAACAAGGGCAAGTAAGTTATTCAGAGATATAAGCAGCGGCACAATATTACAAAAAAGTAAAGAATACAATGGAATAAGGATATAAGCTCTTTATTGATATTCAATAAGTGTTACAAGTGGCGCTTGGCCGAGGTTACAATTTGCTCAAGAACTCTCTCAAATATAATGACATCGTTCCATATATTATATCCCTTTATACAAAATCAGCTCAAAGCATCTCGATACGGCTCAGGGCTTTGACTCAAGATTTTTGGGTCGTGGGGATGAGGCATGGCTATTGCTTCTTCGTACGATCCAGCACCTGCGAACAAGCAAACTGTTGGTAGGTCAACACTTTGGAAGAAATTACTGGTGAGTATAAATCAACAGACATAAGCAATACTCTCTGAAATCAACACTAAGTAAGCATGTGGCAAAATATTATATTACTAGTGATCTTGCTACTTTTACCTAGGTTCATTTTATGCAATACACGGTTAGAGTTAATTTACTTCTTTCGAAAATATAGCTTTGGAAATAGTTTACATATTCAAACATTTAAGCATACAGTAGGGTCATTGTCCTATCGTGCAGTGCGCAGCATGTATTGTGTCGCATATATTGTGCATGATATTCATTTTAACTCTTTAGGAACATAAGTTATTTCTAGTGGACTTATTCATTCTATACAAGGGAAAGCAGCTTAATCAAGTAAAACATGCAAGTCTAGGAGTAGTACACAATTTATAAGCAAAATAAAAAAAATTAATGCATCACTTATTCAATAATTCTTATCCTTCGCCAAACGGTTATCCCTGCAGTAGACATATAAGTTAGCAACAATTTGCATAAACACAAAGGTTCTATTTCTCTGTCCGTCTCTGCACCAAATAGTTAGGTATGCAAGAAGGCTAACCTAGTATGAGACCTAACAACATGATGGTCCATGGATAGCCAAATGATTAGAAATGGTGACTCAAGGTTCAGCTCTGCACTTGTACGCGTGTATGTCGGCAGCTGTGACTCAAGGTTCAGCTCTTCACCAACACACATGAATAGTAGCAGCTGTAATATCATGGTTCCTCTCTGCACTAACAGACACAAAAATATCCCACTAGATCCCAAAGGACCGTATCCTCAGGGTGCAACAAAATCTCTTCCAGACCGACCGATCCCAGTGCCCCAGGAACCGTTCGATAGATGAAAACCTTGTGCACAAGTTTTTCGAGGCCAATGCATGATATGAAACATCTATAATGCAAGCAAGCAATGATCAAGCAAAATATATCTTTTCTTTTTTTCAAAATGAGCGATAGGTTCAATCTTTTTTTTCACACAACTAATAGCATACGCCACTAGATCACAAGGACCATACCTCAGGGCGCACTATTAGTCTATGCTTATTCGAACCAGTCACCTTAGCATATGATGAGTTATTCATACAGTTCTATCTTTTGCATCAATGACAAGCAATTATATAAACGATGACAAAAAAATATATGAATGATATTTAATTTAGCAAGCATAGCACGGTCCTATTTATCTCTTCAAGTAAAGCATGCAGTTCTATTCTTGTTTAGCATACGACATAGAGACTTATTCAAGAAATTTCTTTTTACTTTTCTTATTACTAATACAAGGGTTCGTTCGATAGTGGTGTCATTGTAACTTAGCATGCAACATTTCTTTTTTGACTTAGCATAGCAATAGTTCTATCTCTTTTAGACAAGCATACAAGTTCTCTAGTTAAGCATGCATGTTCTCATTCTATCATTCTCATGTGAATATTAACTACTTAGTAAATAAGCATTTCAAAAACTCAGATTCATTATTAAGGCGTGCAAGAATCAGAGAATGAAATTCTGTCCCCTCACTTAGATCAGTCGTCTTGTGTTTCGATCTGGAACTCTTCGAGAAGGCTTCTGCTCAAGCAAGCAAAGTGATATCACTTTTACATAGTGCCAATGCGGAGTGGGGCACTACATACTTATCCACCAAAAAACAAAATTATCCTCGAAACTCAAGAAGAAACTTACAATATCCAGTGCAGCAATAGTCCTCATCCCTCACCATCCTCAATCGAAAAACACAAGCAAATAAAGAATAACAAATTATATCTCCAACCAACAATAAAGCAAACAAAAAAACTTTTGTGTGCACCTTTGAGAATATCTATTGACTTATTATATGGAACGCTCATTGTAGCACAATATTTGGGAAATCTCTGAGTTGAAGGCAACAAAATGGGTAAAAAATTGAGTTGCTTTGATACCATTATGTCATGCCCCGATCCCACATGGGTCGTTCGTCCTCGCTTGGGTCCTTGCAGGATCGACCATCCTCACACGGGCGTGATGTCGTGCGTGTCTAAGATGGGCTTGCACAAGGCCAAATCTTTGAACTAGGGCAAGTAAGCTATTCAGAGATATAAGCAGCGGCACAATATTACAGAAAAGTAAAGAACATAATGGCATAAGGAAACAAGCTCTTTATTGATATTCAATAAGTGTTACAAGCGACATTTGGGCAAGGTTATAATTCACTCAAGCACTATCAAATACAATGACATTGTTCCATTCATTATATCCCTTTATACAAAAGCATCTCAAAGCATCTTTATACGGGTCAAGGCATCGACTCCAGATTTCTAGGTCCTGGGGATGAGGCACGACTATCGTTTCTTTGGACGATCTAGCAACTGCGAACAAGCAAACTATTGGTGGGTCAGCACTTTGGGGAAAGTACTAGTCAGTATAAATCAACGAACAGAAGCAACACTCCCTAAAACCAACACTAAGTAAGCATGCGACAAAATATTATATTACTAGTATTCTTTCTACTTTTACCTAGGTTCATTTCATGTAGCACAGGGTTAGAGTCAGTTTACTTCTTTCGAAAACATAGCTTTGGAAATAGTTTCCATATTCAAACATTTAAGCATATAGTAAGGGAAGTGTCCTATCATGCAGTATGTCACATGTATCGTGTACCATGTTCATTTTAACTCTTTTGGAATATAAGTTATTTCTTGTGGACTTATTCATTCTATACAAGGGGCAGCAGCTTAATCAAGTAAAAAATGCAAGTCTAGGAGCAGTACACAATTTATAAGCATAATCAAAAATTAATGTATCACTTATTTAGTGATTCTTATCCTTCGCCAAACGGTTATCCCTGCAACAGACATACAAGTTAGCAACAATTTGCATAAACACAAAGGTTTTATTTTCCTGTCTGTCTCTGCATCAAATAGTTAGGTATGCAAAAGGCTAACATAGCATGCGCCCTAATTACATGATGGCCCATGGGTAGCCCCATGGTTAGCAGTGGCATGATTAGCAGCGGTGACTCAAGGTTCAGCTCTATACTAGCATGCGTATATGTCGGCAGCTGTGACTCAAGGTTCATCTCCTTACTAATACACGAATACTAGCCGCTGTGACATCATGGTTTCGCTCTGCACTAATAGACACAAAAATACCCCACTAGATCCTGAAGGACCGTATCCTCAGAGTACAACAAAATCTCTTCCGGACTAACTGATTTGGTTCGAGGATGAACCTTATTCTAGGTAAGAAAGAAATGAGTACTGATTTGGTTCGAGGATGGACATTATTCTAAGTGGTAAATTAAGTAATGTCCTGCAATCGCACGATGCATTATGCTGAGTCGGATTAAAATGAGACAAATGTTTGGTTGTATTTTATTAAGTTAGATTTGGAAGAAAGTATTAATTTGAGTTGGTTTCATGTGCATATCGCGTGCAGTGTTTAGTGGGACCAGAACAGCACCTCTTAATGTGCTGAGGGATAGACGATGCGAATGGAATCAGTGTGTTCGTTCGAAGCAAGTGTAGAGATATCAAGATTGGAGCGATAATTTTATCTTCCTTAGTCCGATCGGGTAGGATGATTTGTAGAGCATGACCTGCTTGTACGGTCATTCCAATTGAGTAGATCGTGCTCTCAAGTAATCGGCCGTATAGGCAAGGCAGAGTGCTAAGCGAATTCAGACTAGGTGAGTGGGCTCTGTCCCTTCTCCTCTACTCCTTAATGCCTAATAATTGGAACATACATAATGTCTTGGACATTTGGACTAGAACATAGGAAATATAGCACTGTGGCGTACATAGAGTGTGTACCGTTGGATGAATATAATTTGTGGCATTGAGTTAAGATTTACGATTGGACCAGTGTGAATACTTCATCGAGCGAGCATGCATTATGCACGAGTATCAGGTTGGGACACTTCGTCAAGCGAAGTGTGCAGTTGTGGTTAAAAAAAGAGCAACTGCATCAGAGCGGACATTGTGCCACTGTTGGAGGATTGTGCCATAGGGTATTTAGAGCTGGATATTGGACCCAATTAGAGCACTGTGTCGAGAAGCGACATGGTGCTTAGTAGAGATAGAATCAAGAATGGTGCCTTAGGCTATAATTTGAGAATGAATATGGCGAATCAAATGGAACATGGCAAGAATAGTTTGGTGGGGTGAGAAGGCACGATTCCTCGGCGTACCTACATTATCGGAGCATTGTATGGTCACGGACAACCTGTTACGCACAAGATTTAGTTTTCTCGAACGGGTTGCACCGGGGCATCGGGACCGTTCGGCCATGGAGGAAACATTGGTAACATGCTTTTGAAGCACGGGTACTTGCCCTTCGAGACCACCAGGCGGGCTAGCCACTCATCACTGGATCGGGTCAAAATATATTCGGATAGTCCTTTATGGTTTGGCTAGTGACCTTCATATAGATATGAATTATTTTGAGATTATTGTGTTCGACCAGATGATGGAATGCCACCTTTCCTTAGGCAAGAGTATGTACATCGATGATGGATTCAAGACTTAGAGTGTGATGTGATTCGATAGGTTCGCGCTTTGCTTATAGGAGATTTAAGTAAAACGGATTGCATGCTTAGTCTTATTTGAGTTGGATATAACTACTAGTGTGTTAACTTGAGTTCAATGCTTGCATGCTTAACCTGATTTACATTATTCTTTAACATGTCATGCCACTGCCATAAAATAAATCTTGGTTCAAGTAGAAATACCACCATATAACTTCTTGCATTCACTATCTACTTAGTGTCTATTTAGGCGAGTGGGTTATCCCGCTCACCAGTACAGCTGTGTATTGACCCATATTTATGAGTATTATTTCTAGGTACGCAGGTGTAATGTCTCAGCTTGGATATATAGGACATGATGTATGGAATAGTAAGTACCTTTGTGGGTAATAAAAAGAGCAAGAGTGTTGCAAGCCATTATAGCATTCTATTTTGTGGAATTTTTATTTGGACCCTTTGAGGGCTTCACTGCATATACTCTGATATGATCTTATTTATAATAATACTTGGATTTTGCTGTAACTTGGTCGTTTCGTTGATAACTATGATGTTTGAAGTCTTTACCTTGTACGAGTGCAACTCCAGGCTCGTATGGCATCACGTCCCGATATGAATGATTCTACTGTGTGAGCGTTGGCGTAGTGATCTCACGTCCAGTGGGGATGAGAGAACTTGCTAGAGATTAGGGTGTAACATGTCAGTGGGTTACATATGTGCATGTCCTAGAGATATATTGTATCACTGATATTAGAAGTGATAAACTATTATAATAAGTATTATGGCTAGGTTGATATGGTGGCCCATGCAGGTCTCGTCTTCGTAACTAATGCGATATCATGGTAGTACCTAGGTTTAGTCGTACTGCTGTGAGTCTACAATAGTTTTGGATTGATGGATTATAGGAATTATGGTACTCTATCACAGATTATAATTTCTTGAAAGATTCCCGAGATGACCCTTGAGAATCTTACTATAAACTTTATTTCTAATATTTTTCACTTGCTTACCTTCATTTTTACCTTCACAAGTTCGTTGTTGAATTTAATCCTTGTATCGAGATAAATTTTATGGACTATATTGAGTTATATTCTGATGACATATTTAGATGAGACAGTGGAAACAATAACCATCTGCCTTAATTATGCAGTCTAGAGTTTATCGTAGCCATACTAGATGGCGTAGCAAAAACGTAGAGACCAAATTTTGGATAAACTTATCTTAGTTATAGAATTTAGAGTTTCTCGTATCCATACTAGTTGGTGTAGAAGAATTCTAGATAACTTGATTATAGATGTATAAACCTTAGTTATGGACTTATTGCAGCTATGCTTACTAGCATGTCGAGAATTTTGGATAACATAATTTCGGATAGACGGATGCGTTTATTAGATTTTTATCTTAATTTGTTTCTTAACATATTATCTCTATCGTTCAAACCTTCTTATCATTGAATTCTGTTCCATCACACCTACTATCTTAGGATAAAGACATCTCTAGTTTCACTAGTTCAGTTCCTTATAGAGCCTCACCTTGTTTAGTTCTAGAGTTTCCTTGGATAGTGTAGTAGTTTGGTAACTTGTAGACATGTTAGTGTCAAGTTTATGTATCAGTATTGATTGTTAGAAGTGTAACTTGTGAGTTTGTGAGTGATTCCTGTTTAGGAATATGAGTATTAGGTATCAATGTATAAGTCTAGAAATAACTCATTGTATAGTACCCTTTGTAACAATAGTTCTATGGTAGGTGTTAGAGTATAGTTAATAATTAGTACCAATGGTATTAGAAGATAAGAGAGTTAGAAGGAAAAGTAGTGTTTCAATTTATGATTCTAGGTGTTGGTATCAATGCCATCATGCATGTTTTAGATATATATAGATTCATATAGCTGTGGGATCTATGTATCAATTGAGTATCATGAAATTATGTTTGAGTATCAATGGAGCTTTGATATTCTATGTGTGTTTGATACATGGTTGTGTCATGAAAAGGAGAATGTGTACCCATGAGATATACTAGTGAGTGTGCCATGGTAGAGTGGTGCCCATAAATGTGTAGGTAAGTGTGCTAGTGATAGAGTTTTGTTGTGCTAAGTAATATAACTTGTGCTATATGCTAAGTGTTGGGCATTGATATGTGTATATGTGTGTGCATAGGTATGTGTCTATTGTGGGTGTGTATCACCTAATACTTGAGGGTGTGGATATTTTATTAAGTGAGATGTGTAAGAGAAGGAAGTAGGGCATCCAAAACTTTGTGCACAAATGCACAATGAGTGATGTATGAGTGAGTTCATGAGTGGTGAAGTAAAGTACAAGTATGGGTTTTTCATGAGTATTATAAAGTGGGGATTTTGGTACCAAAAGTACCAATAGTATATCAGTGGGTAGGTTAGTGTCTAGTTGGTATTCTAAAGTGTTAAGTGCATGTATCAAGTATAGTTATGAAGCTAGTGTCAATAGGGGAAGTGATCGAGTGTAAGTGTTGATGTGCATTACTGTGAGTATTAGGTATAGTTATGAAGTTAGTGTCTGTGTACCAAGAGTGCGTAGAGTGTGCATGTTTACAAGGTGTATCTAGATTAGGGTAAGTATCATGTGATATGTGTAGCGTATTAGTTTAGTATCAGTAAGTATTATTGTGTTTGACAGTATCAGTTAGGTGCATAAGTGAAATATTGATTTAGGGTATGTAAGGGAGTATCATGGGGAATAGGAGTGGAGGTGTTCAAGGTAGTAAGAAAAAAGGAGTAATCGGTGTGGGAGTAAGTTCACTGGTATGAGTACAATTGTAAGTGTATTAGAGTATGGGGATAGTTATGTATAAGTGAACTGTATGATGAGTAGAATGGTACCACTGCAAAATTATAGTGTCAGGAGTGTTAGTCTCATAGTGGGTAGGAAGTATTTATATATGTTTATTGATACCAAGATATATGTGAGTATCCTATGGTGTGGTTAGGTGTTAGTGTATAGGTTGGTATCAAGATACCAAGATAAGAGGAGTATCGGGTAAATTCTAACTAGTGAGTGAAATTAGTATCTTTTTTTCCTAGGTAGTATATTTGTTAGTAAGTGTTTATATCAGTGTTTGTATGTTTATACTAGTGTGAGGTGTAGTTTTTTGATAACAGGGTTTCAACCTAGGATGTTTAGAAGGAGAGGTTAAGTGATTAATGAGGAGTGAAATAGATAGTGAGGGTTGGCATCAATGTGTGTGTCTATACTGAAATGGATTGGAGTTTTTCTTTGTTTTAGTACTTAATGCACTAGAAAGTGTGTCCCAGAAATTCAGTGCTCTGCAGGAAGTACCAATTTCTTATGCACTGGAGTAGTTAGTATGCAGATTTTAGGACTACAGTAAGCAGTAGGTATCAAGGGTTGGAAGTAGGGATTAGAGATCCAGTTCAAGAGAAGTATTCTAGTAAATTAGTGTGCCGATTTTGAAGCAACAGAGAACATGGAGTTTTGTGTGTGTGTGTGTGTGTGTGTGTGTGTGTGTGTGTGTGTGTTAGTTATTAAGCAAGTGCACAATTAGTAATTGAGGGTGTACACTGCACATAGAGAAAGTTTAGGAAGTAAAATAAGTGTTTTAAAAGTGCTCATGTGTTAGAGTCAATTAGCCTTGAGAGAGTGTTTGTAAGTGTCAATATGTAGGGTATCTCAGATTTCATAGATATTTAGGTTATGAGTATCCTATTGGCTAGTGCTTTATATACATATCTGGTACTGGTGTATCTTGGTATGAAGATACTGGTGTATCTTGGTATAAAGATATTACACGAGTGTTATGTGTAGGATTAGTGTATTGTGTAGATAGTGTCAATAATTTGGATATGAATCTTATAGATAGTGTTATAGAGTGATGAGTGTGTACCAATAAGATACATGAGTGTGGGGTATTTGAGTGGCATGAGTATATGACTAGTGTTAGTGCCAGGTATAGTATCCATGTCAATTGTCATAGAGTATTAAAGTATGACATACGTAGATAACTATTTATACTAGTAAATGCACGTGCATTGCACGTAAAATAATTTTTTTAATTATATTATTGTAAAATAGTTTAAATATTTAAATATATTTAAATTAAATTTTTTTATATATATATTTACGTTTTACTAACAATTTATTATAGATTTTATTATATTTTAATTATATTTTTTTATGGATATATCTCTACTATTTATAAAAATTATTTATCTCCCGTAAGTTTAAAAAAAAATTAAATTGGTTGAGTATTTAGTTACTGCTTGGACGGATAAGAAAGAAATTTGTTTTAGTTTTTATTTATCTTCCTAAGATTTAAAAAAAAGGTAAATTAGTTGAGTATTTACTTACGGCTTGGACGACTCAATTTTGAGCCATTTCCAAGCCGCATTATAAGATTGGAGATATGTATATATATGACTATATGAGTTATAAGTTAAGGTAAGATGAGTTATTTATATAGGTTATATATGTAGGTGTGAGATATCTCTAAACATAGATAATTTTTATGACCCGCACCCGATGAAGGGGCACGAGTACATGGGCACGTCCAGCCTATGCCGCAGCATCAGCTGTAGAATATTGTCTGTGTCAACTATACTATCTAATTGTTTCATAATAATGCATAATCCTCCAATAATATCTCAACTCCAAGAAGAGAGTAAATAACTTAATTCAACACAATACTCAATCATAATTCTATAATACGATAAGATATCAAGGAAGTCTAACATAACTATACAATCTAAACAAATATAACAACAACAATAGAAACAATAACCAAAATCTTAAATATAAGCCGAAAATAAATTCGGTTCTAAAATGCTAAAGAGAACTAACTATGCTAACAAGTAATTCTGGCTAGATCTTTCGGCAGTCACTCCAGAACTAGTGGGTCCAAGTCTGCACCATCTATAGGTCGGGGTCCGTAGTATGTCAGACACCAATCTCTCGGATACTCTAATTTTTTTTTCCAGTCAGGAATGGAGCAAAGTATAACCCAATAGCAGTTCCAATTAATTAATAATGACTATAAACAGAAATAGAGAATATAATACAAGACGAGAAACAATGAACAAGATCAACTTTGGTAGAAGAAACAGGTAAACAAGAATAATATGGTATACACTGATCACGATGAAAATAGAAGAAGATAATAGAATAAGACAATGAACTAGAATATGGTAAAGAACTGTAACTATGCTAAGTGATTGAAATACTAGTTAGATATGTGATCGGCTTGGGTGAACATTGTCTACTTTAACGTTGAATAAATATTGTCTAAGTTAAATATTGAACATTATCTAGGATTTGATCATATATCTAGCTAACACTTCTCCTTTCCCCCAAATAGTACAATGGATCCAACTATGACACGTTGTGATAAAAGATACTCAAGGCCATGTAAATAATAAACCTTGAACATTAAACATTAAACATTGAACATTGAACATTAAACATTGAACATTGAACATTGTCTAAGTTAAACATTAAAAATTGGAACATTGTCTAAGTTAAACATTGAGAACACGAGGAACAATGAATAATATATATATAACATCCCATGACTGATCTATGTGTATACTAGTTCGTGTACCAATGTGTCAAGAGTCATGTAAAACTTTGTCCGGATCGAAACTAGGCCCCGCTGCATCAAAAACCATGTTCACCCACCTATCATCGTAAGCAGCGTGGTCGTGGACATCCATATACGGCTCCACATAAGGCTCCGACTCCTATGCTAAAGACACAAGTTTTTCGTGCTTGATCCACTGATAGCAATTCACCGAAAAATCCTTCGAGTACAAATGATATGTGACTTTCATATTTTGATAATATTTCAAGTTACGATATCTCACACACAGACACTTAATTTTGGTACCGTCCATGTACTGAGGGATCGCCTTGGCGAACTGCAGAAACTGTTGTACATCCTCACTGAATTCATCCCGCACACCGCACATATCATCAGGATGACGGTTGTACATCCACGAACGATAACACAAATAGTAATTTATATCCATTTCTAGATACTTCTGTAAAAATGGATATATAATTACCTTCAAGTATATACTCATCGTTAAATACAGTACATGCACTGATACTCCTAGTCCTAGCATATATACTCATCGTTAAATATAGTACATGCACTGATACTCACTGCTACCTTCAAGTATGGTTGTTTGAGTGATTGAGTGAGGTCGGGCCATGTCACGCCCCAGTCCCAAAATACGTAGGACTAGGAATACGTAACACGCCAACCATATGTATACGAACTCCAATATATTGAAACCATACACACACGTACGCTGTACATGAATATCCAATCCACCAGTGATAATATACTGTCAACAAGTCACATGCAATCTATATCTCGTCCATAGCATAAATAAATAAATAGGAAATAAATAATTGAATATCAAATAGGAAGTCTCAAAGTATGATAGTTTGATGAAAATAAATCCACTACAAATTGACTATACTAAAACTACTAAAAGAGAGAAGAGATCAACTCTAATATAAGATAAATATCTATAAAAGAAAACAACTAGAATATCTATAAACTGCGAGGAATCAAAGGTACTCCGAAGGTAAGACCTCCTCAGTATGATAAGAAGTATCAAGTCCAGGTCCATACTCCTGTGGATACTCCTGCCCGTCTATATCTGGAAAGGGACCAGGTCCTTAGAGGGACATAACAAGATACATTGAAGCATGCCAATAAAGTACTGAAAATAAACATCTAAGGGTCGCCTAACCATCTATGTAAATGCAGTTTGAGAATAACTTTCCAACAAGTGGGCTATCTGGCCAAAATGGGATTGACATGATTCTCTTGGTGATTCAGGGGCCTAAAAAGTATGACGTCTTTTGAACCTCAGAGGCCGCCAGGTAATATAGGGGTCATCACGACCAAGCATCTCCGGCGGAGCGTGTGGGTTATATAAAAAGAAAAGTGCAAAGGAGCCCAAATGCCTTACTTGTTGTTCTCCCCACCCCATGCTCTAAGCATGTCACATCCATGACACGATGATACCTCTAAATAACTGTCAGGTCTACTAGCATACAAAATTTCTATCGGCAGTTATCCCTATCCGTCGTATGACCTGTACATACCGGTGGCCAGCCGAATACGCAAGACCGTGTCCTACACGTGACTCATACTCTTGTAAGAACAGTGTCATGGCCAATAAAACATAAAATGCCTCATGATAATGGGGTGGTCTCATAAACTAGGTCAACATGCATATATATAAATAAAAATAGAATACAACGTCGCCGTCGTTGCACCCAAGTTTCCTTGGACGCGCAATTTATATAGAAGTTAAAATAAATAAACTAAATAGACAGAAATAAATGCATGCATCATATATAATGGAAATTACAGTACAATGGCAAGGTATACTTGCCTGGCAAGCAATCTGTATAGTGTAAGCGTCCAGATGTCAAGGACACGGAACATAAACTAAGGCCTCCGAATAAACGTTTCCGGATGCTGAAATAGACATCACCAACATTTTTAAAATCAGCGAGATAGATAGAAAATACTACCCTTTCGTCCAATTTGGACACAGGGGCAAAACGGTAATTTCGGATCAAAGCGGGGTCCACTTGTGACCCATTTTGCACCAAAAAGTGTGACACGGGTAAAGGTCTCTAAATGGGACAAATTATAGGTCTGACAAACTCTAAATGTCAGTACAAACTCAACGGTATGTCCAATTTTGAATTCCGGTGAGCCAAACACAAATTCGCCCAAAAAGTCAACCATGGGGCCTACAAATAGGCGATTTAGTCAACTGTCTCAGAATTGCATAAAAATTGGGTCACAGGACCAGCGCGATACTATGAGTCCAATGGTATAAGTTTTGTTGTATTCTGACGAGCTTACAATAAATGGTGCGAGATTTTATAAAAGTTGCGATACGGAAACTTTTTACGGATACGGGTTCATTCCGACGTGCACATGCGTCCGAATCAGTTTTCACAAAAATCCACACGTCTGGACATACCATACGTGTCTTTCGGTATAATTGGTATACGACGGGGTGGTCCCGTTTGGCGGAGCGCACTTCGTATCGCAAATTTTAAAGGTTTAAAACAAGTTTTTCGTGATTTTTAACTCAGTTTAATTCTGCATACAACATCAATTAAAATATTATAATTAACAACAAATAATCTAGGTTAGGTGGTCTTCACATAGCAAGAAGAAAATCTACGTTTGGATCTCTGTGGTGGGAGATACGAGTCCGTAAACATTGATGGTTACAACAGCTTTTCTAAGATTAAAAGTTGTCATTTTTCCCAACTTGGTCTCGGTTTTCACCTTGGGTTACGCGCTGATCGAAGAAAACTAATACACAGTATTGGAAGTAGGATGGGTCGTAACATATCGGTGAAGACGGAGTCAAATTTGGTCGAGCGATGGAACAGGAATCGGGGCATGAATTGGGCTAAGCTGCTGTCACTTTCCTGAGTGGTGCTTGCGGTCGCGAACGCGAGGCGAGCGACGGTGCTGGGCGGCTGCTCCGATGGTGGCGGTGGCTCCGGTGGTCGGCGGCGCAGGTCGTGGAGGAGGGTGGATGGTAAGGTTAGGGTTAGGGTTTATAAATATATAAAGTATATATATAAGATGAGAAGGGTCCGGGGGAGAATACCCATGCGGGGGGAGGGGGGGGTTCAACAGAATGATGCTGCTGCTGGGCTTTAGGGGTTTAGGTGGGTTGGGGTCATGGGTTTTTGGTTTAGGAGTTAAGGGGTTTAGGTCTTTGGGTAGGGGTTTTAGATATTTTGTGTTTGTTTTTCATTTTTTTCTTTTTCTTTTCTATTCTTTTTATTTATTAATATATATATATATATATATATATATATATATATATATATATATATATATATATATATATATATATATATATATATAATTTTAGAAATTTATATTAGTGTATACAAATACTCTATCAACCGTCTACAAGATCTCCTACATAAAATTAAGGTAAAATAATAGTTGCTCCATAAATCTCTAAATGCACATTTACCTAGTAGTTAAAATCCAATAAATTTATATCTTCTAATATACTTCGAAATACTATAAATAAATAAATAAATTAAATAAATAATTAATTCTGGGATTTTTTAAAATTAGGTGTTTTACAGGTCATTAGGAAGAGCAGTTCACAGTTTTCAGTGTGCATCATTTGGCAGTGATCAATTGAAGGGAAAGCGGTGTGCAGCTCTGTGCTAGCACAACAAGAGGGAGCACAACTGAGTAGTGTGCAGCTCTGTGCTACCACAGTACAAGGGGAAGCATACAGTAGTTTATAGCAGTAGCAGCTAGTTGTACTGTACAGTACAGCAGTGAGGATTTAGTGTGCAGCAACACTGTACAGTGCACAGCAGGAAGGATGCATAGTAGCAAGTAAACTCAGCAAGTAGCAGCAGAGCTAGTGCACTACAAAGCCTTCAACAATAGGTTTAGCAGTCTGCAGTAGCCAATGCAACAGCTCGTGCAGCAAGAAGCATCAGCCCAAGTTAGATACGAGTTCTAGAAGAAGCCAATACCGTATCGTGTCTCGACTTTGAAGAGTCATTCCCGTGTCCGTGTATACGACTCTCCTTGAGTCGAGATCTGCATCGTATTATATATGCTGCAGATACGCAAGGTTGCGTCTAAACTCAGACAACTAACTAGAAGAGAGATAGGGTTAGGGTCTATGTTATATTTTATGTCATGTCAGTGTATGTGTCTGTGTCGTATCCCATGTCATATCTATGTCTGTGTCTTGTTTGTGTCCGTATGTCTGTGGCATGTCATGTCTTGTCTATGTTTGTGTGTGTCCGTGTGTCCGTGTCAGTATTAGGGTTAGTGTCCGTATGTGTTAGTGTGTCCGCGTGTGTTTGTGTGTATCCGAGTTAGGGTTAGGGTTAGTGTGTGTCATGTCGTATCGTGTCGTGTCATGTTGTGTTGTGTCGTGTTAGAGAGAGACACAGAGAAAGGAGACAGAGAGAGGAGCTCACCGAGTGAGGAGGAGGGGAGCTGGAGAGAGGAGAACGTCGGAGGGAGGAGGAGCCGCCGGAGGGAGAAGGACGCCGGAGGGAGAAGGGGAGCCGGAGGAAGGAGGAGCCGCCGGAGGGAGGAGCACCCCAGAGGGGGGAGGACGTGGCCGGAGGGGGGTCGCCGAGGTGGGGCACCGGGATGGGGGGTTTAAAATTGGAGATATCGAAGGAAATGGGGGGAAAAGAAATTCGTCAAACCCTATATGAAATAAATTAGTGACGTTTGTCCAGACATCCCTAACCGTCGCGGATATAATAATATACTACGACTTAAATACATAAACATCGGTAAACATCGCTAAAATAAAAATTTAGCGACGTTTACCGACTACCTAGCAATATTTTATATTTTTATAATAATTATAGTCGCTAAACGTCGTACCACGTCGCTATCACCGACGTATGGCGACGTTTTATATGGACGTCGCTAAATACCTATAATTCAGCGACATTTTATTTGGACATCGCTAAAGCCGTCACTATTTGGAAATTTTGGTAGTGTCTTCAATTTTTATTGAAACACGTTATATTAGTTATATTTAGATATAATTGAGGAGTAGGGATGATGATTGTGGTGTATTTGGGGTTTTGATATCTTTATTTGAGCTGTATCATGGAGTGCTTGCTAGGTGTTTGGTGTTATGATCATCTAGTATAATTACGTCGCTGATTATGGAGACATCTAGTTTAATTGATCATCTAACTTGTTCGAATCAAATCACGAATGATTCATATTCGAATTTGCTTACTTGTTATGCTTTATTTATACTAAGGCTTCGCACAATTACATTGCTTGCTGCAAGACCCGTTTAATATCCCGAAACCCACAATTCGTTTGAACATTTCTAAGTCAACCAATACACCACTCAAGATTTGAGCTATACTCTATGAATCTTTATAAATCATTTTCATTCTCGCTTACTCGATCCTGAGACTATCGAATACACCACTCAGAAATTGAGTCATCTGTAATAACTCCTGAATCGCATTCGCATTTTTTACTCATATACTCAATTCGTTCCTTAGAACTCTAGCACAATCTTTATTTGCTGCCTTAACGATCTTAGACTTGTATGTACCTCTATCGATAGCCCTTCATACAAACTATGTTTCGAGTAGTAACTTATCGATACGAACAACCGTCTGAACTATATGTCGAAACCCAGGCACGATTCCCGAGATTCGCCTATGCGATACTCCGATCACGTTTCTATTGATAGCCTTTCTAAGTATGACTTATCCTTACCTGAACGATATTCAAATCTAGATCGCCAACTTGCTCGCACCTAATAATCTTATCATGCGATATCTAACAATACTTAGCCAAAAGACTGTGTGCATAGGCAACTGTCCGAACGATATTCTGTCTCACACACTAACCCGCTTGGTGTTCTCGTATAGGCATTCGGGTTTACAAAGAACTTGCAGATTCTAACATAAGTCCATTCCCACAAAGTCTGACACAGGTTGGCACAAAGGCCTTTATTTTATATTTTTGTACTAACAGTCATATCATTCATATGCACTTAAAAATATTTAGACTCATTGTATGGAATATCTCATTGGAAATTTTGAGAGAGAGTGTCTGTAATATAACCCATAAATGAGCTTTCGAAACTGAGAGAATCGATAAGAAGTCCAAGGACGTAAATCCATGCTCTGATACCAATATGTCATGCCCCGATCTCCCGCTGGAATCGACTGTCCCTGCTAGGCGTGAATCACCGCGCCAGCGCTCCCGTGGGATGATCCTTTCCATCGGAACGTGATGCCGCGTGAGCCTGGGATTGCGCTCGCGCAAGGCAAATACCGGAACGGCCGTTGATAATTAGTTCACCAAGTCGATATAGCGAAAACATAGAATAAACACAAGTATGAAATACAAAACAACTCTTTATTGATAATGAATAAGGTTACAAGTGGCGCTAGACCAAGGTTTCAAGTCGCTCAAGCTCTCTCTCTCTCAAACAATAAAGACGTGCCAAGCATCTTACAACTTAGATGATACGTAGGCGATGTTCCAACATTATGTCCTGTATAGCTCCGGACGCAATGCTCCAAGGCTCCAGAGTGAACTCTATGCCTTAGCATATACGAGGGGATAATCCGCACCGAATGAGGTTCTTCCGCATCCTACAAGCAATCTGGTGGGTTATCAGTACATGAATGCACTGGTGGAGAGGTTTTTCGCCCGCTCGATAAATATAACACGTTATATTAGTTTCGTGTACCAACTATTAAGTTGTCTTACTATTCTTGCCTTCGGATCAATTTCATGCATAAGATACAAAGCCTATCTCGTATAGCAGTACGCCATACGATATACAAGAAAATACAGCGATACTTGCCAACTTACCATTTGGCCTTCCCTGCCCAAGTATGATACCAAGTTAAACCCAGCACGAATATAGATATATAAAAATCCCAAGATCGCATAACGAACATATGTATGCTACGAGCGTATTTCTAAACCAAGTGCTAGATATACACAATTTATAATACTCATACCATTTTGTGACTCAGAGTATACAAACTACTCAGATGTCTTATACCCATTTTATACCAGCATATTATACTTGTATAGGCATGGTTTACTCAGACTACTCAAATGAGTTTTAAGCTCCAGGTTACTTTATATCTGTTACTTGCCACAAGTTCCTAACGAGCCCATACGTGGGTTGCCGCCACGTATGCAATACTAAAGACACAATCTTGGTCTTATGACCTGACGAGCCGCCATGGACAAGGTATAGTCTCGGCATGGGAATAAAATACAACGTAGGTAGCCAGCCTTGCTACATGCCTTTCCGTCAGAAGCAACGACTACCTGAAATATTCCTGACCGGTTCGGATCAGCCCCGGCGTGACCGGCGTACCGTCCGCAGGAACCTGAAGCCTGTGCACAGGTTGTCTATGACCATTAACGATCAACACTAAACTTTTCTTATATGCAACATCTTAAGATCTTGAATGAACATAGCTACTTGACTCAGTGATTATGCATTTTTACTTGTTCAGAGATCTCATGATTTGGTGTGTTCCATTTCATGCATTATTTACGCTACCGTCTTATTACATATTACAGTTCCCGATTTGGGAGTTGCCTTGGCAACCCAACAGTCCCAAAGACTTTTCATGTTTCTATTGTTTGGCTTGCAACGACTATTTTGATAGTCTTATGCCACAGGTAAGTTAACCAAAATCTTTGTGATGAGCATTTCAAGACGTATGGAGCAATGTACTTTAACAACATATAAGGAACAAAAGTATTATTATGAGGTAAAATTATAAGAACTGTAAAGCGAGCCTACCATTCCGTTCAACCGATCTACTTCCATGTTCTATACAAAGATACATCAGATGAGATTATTCCCTTAGCTAGATGTGTTGAATTCTTTATTAGCATGCAAGGGGTAATTCTTCTAGCGACTAGCATATATCAACCGTATTTTAAGTGTGCTGGCTAACTAAAGACAAGTTCATCGTAGCCACCCACCTTAGCGATGATTCACCTCGGTCGAGCGATACTCTGAGCGAGCCTCTGAAAGTCTTAAGTCTGCACTCCTAAAGGGCCAAGTCTGGAAATTATTTGCCTCAAGCAAGTCATTTCGCTGAGCAAAGTGGGTCGGGTCATCGCACTTGTGCCGTTTGAATCGGCTATCCGCATTGATGCGGAGCAAGTCGTTACAGGAACACACAAAAAAAAATGGAGGAGAAGATTGGTTATACGATGTAAGAGAAAATATATCAAAATAGATTTATAATAGAGTTTAATAAATTGGTATAAGAGAATGTATTTTTAGGTTTGAACCTAAGATTATGATTGGAGTTAATGCTTGGTGAACAAATTAGATGCTAGGTTCATTATGAAACCTTGAGAGTTATAAAATGACTAGATCAAATATGGTTATGGCACTAGGTATATGTGGAAGGAAATTTGACTCAGGAAAAGGGAACTCTTAGTGGTAAGTCCATAGTGGTACAAATTTCTGACTACCTTATGATTCTATTATTTGACTCAGATATTTACTACCTCCTTAACTATTGATAACTAAATGACTAGGCTAAAATAAATAAATAGTTTCTTGATTTATTGTTTGAATAATTTTATGCTTGGTTAACTAAATGGTGTAGATTTTGAATTCAGATTAGATATACTTGATTGTGGGTTTAGCAGGGTTAAATACAAATAGTTGAAGCTCAAGGATTACCAAATTTATGATATGTCTAAGATAGAGTAATGGATTAATTAGCGAACAATATATTGAAGGTTGAGAAATTTTCGTAGACATTCTAGATCAGATAAAATGGGTTGCCTACATTAGATGGTGAATTCTACCAAGGTTGACTATATATAGTCGGATAAGGAGTATACTGGAGATGAAATAAAATTGAGGATCCTCAGGCTTAGGGTAAGGCAATGCACTTGATGACAAGTAAATGTTCCTCAAGGATTTATATATCTTGAGATTATTAAATTAAAGAAATAATTTAAGGTAAATTGGTAAGTTCATAAATCGTCTTCGATGATCGATGGTTGGTTGGGGATCTATACTTGGAAGTTGAAAACTACTACACCATGATTGGCGAGATTCATAGGGGATACCAAATTTTAGGTTTTCAATCTTGGAGAGATATCCTGGCTAGTAGAAATGATGATAACAGAGAGATATTATGGCCGCGCAATCTAAAATACCAATATGGTGATTAGATAAATATGGTTTTGAGTGATAATAAAATAGATGTAATCTTAAGCTTAAAGAATTTTTGAGATTCTAGTATAAGTAAAATTGAAGACTATGTACCGAGGTTATACATATTGGAGGAGTAGAAAATGACTTTGGACTATATGTTGACTCATTGATCGTCATTAGGGAATAAAATTATGAGACTTCAAAGGTTGGAAGTTATGACTGGAAAAGACCCCAAAAAAAGGAGAGAGAAAAGAAAAAAAAAGAAAGAAAGAAGAAGATGAGAGTATATATTAGCGATCAAGCAAACAATATTTTAAGAATTACAACCCATAAGACTTCGAGGTTTTTGTGATCCATCAATAGAAACATTTGACGGAAAAAAATTCAGGGTAGGGGAAAGCAGAGTCCGAGTTACATCTGATGTTTTGATATCTTGGAACTAGTTAGAGTAGTCGCCTACCGTCTAGCATTGTCACTGTCATTAGGGGGTACAAGATGTATTTCATGTATCACAGTTGAGAAGGTACGTGGCAGACCCTAGTCATGTGCTCGATCATTCAGAGATTACTTTTGGGCTGAGTATGACTTATGAGGAGCAGCCAGTTGAGATACTTCACCGCAATGAGAAGGTTTTGAGAGGGCAGACTATTCGACTAGTTCGGGTTTCTTGGAAGCACCATTCACCAGAGAGTCTACCTGGGAGCGCGAGAAATCCATGTGACATCGTTTCTCTTACTTGTTTGAGGACCAAGGTATGAACTTACATACTGCATTTCAATTACCATTTAACTATTTTATTTTGTGTAACTCTTATTCGTGCTTTACTTTAAATTTTGGGGACAAAATTCTTTCAAGTTGGGAAGGATGTAAACCCTCTCAACAAAATTTTAGGTAACTTGGTATGGTGAGAAATTATTTTTAATTTTGAATTGATTAGGATTAGAAATTAAGGTTTATATAGACATGTTTATCAATTAAAACTCTTGGTGCATCTTACCGTTGCTATAATATTTGGAGCAAAACAATAGCCTTTACCTTCCAACAAATTTTGTACTCTTGATCTAGACGAGCCAACCTAGGCACTGGAATCTTCTGTCACTCACAAATATATTCTCTTGTGCTCTATTTTAATTGCACAATATTCTAGTCAAAAATTAATTTTTAATCATATGCCTTGTACCTATGTCGTTGCCATCGATTTTTGGGACACAAACTCAACCCGTTTTGCCTAACCAATTAAAGCGCCCAAGAAAAATACCAAGCCTACAACATTTATGATATTGGTGCCACATTTAAATAAATTCTTACATGCTTCCAACACGTTGACAAACACATATACAAAATTTTTAGACCTAAGGGAGACCCAACAAGTAACTTAACCCCAACTAAACCCTCATACCCAATCATGAGGCTCATACAAAACACCACACACCCTCTCCATCCTACAAAATACCAAACACCATTTTCCCACATCAAATCCTCTTTTTCCTTCATTTGTAATTCTAAAACTCTTAGAGACCCAATGAAAAAGGGTTGCTAAGTTTCAAACTCCTATTGGAGAAAACCAAATGAAGAGCCCCATTCCTTTGTTTATGTGACCGGTCACTCACCTTACTCTCTCCCTTAGATAATACTATTTGCCCTACTTTTGATCCTAGCCTTTGATTTAAACCTACACCCAATCACCACCCTCCATCCTTACATGTGGAAACCTATCCCTAGAAATAAAAGCTAGGGCCGGCCCTAATCCCAAGGAAACCCCCTCACTCTTCACTCACCTCACTCTCTCTCTCCTCCCTTCCCCTCAAATCAGCCGACCAACACCCCATTCTTCTTCTTCTCTTCTTCAACCTAACCGACATTACCACCCCCTCCTCCCTCCTGCTATCACCACCTCCTCTTCGACTTCATCATCACCATAACCTCCACCTTCAGCCGCTCTACCTTACCAACGAGCAAAACCACCACCACTGCCCTGACAATCTCCCCTCCTCTTCGACCTCTATCTCACCATTACCACCTCCTTCTCCCCCATCACCTACAACAGCAGACACCATCACCACCACCATTGCCACCACCAAGCACCACTACCACCACCACCACCACTGTCATCACCATCACCGCCACCACTATCATCACCATCATCACCACCACAGTCACCCTCTCTTGCAACAACAACAGCCACAGCAATACCGCTGTCACCACCAACAGCCACCATCCCCTTGGTACTACTTCTTCTTCTTCTTCTTCTTCTTCTTCTTCTTCTTCATTTATTCATTTCTTCTTCTTCACTCTTGAATGCTTAGTTAGTTTCTACATTTCTATTGAATAATACTTGTAAGATCTGGTTCAATAATCCTAGTTAGATTATTTTCAGATTTATTAACATCAATGCCTATGGCTTTATGTATGTGTGAATGCATGGAGGTGATATAATTATGTTCTAGAAATAGATGGATGTCATGCTAGGTCGTATACATGATTTAATTAATGTGAATTATGTTGTGAGTTATAAAAAAATGGATTGATGATTAGACCATGGTTAATTAAATTCATATTTGGGAATTTATATATTTACATGTGATGATGTTGATTTCTTAGTATGGATAAATTGTGTGAGTGTATACGTGATAGTGGTATTAGCATGGAGACATATTAAGGAGTGTATATATAAAAAATGTTATTTGTTTAGTGTCACTACCCATTTCTAGAAAATAGGATTTATTTTATTTATTTTGATAAATTGTGTATTGATCATAATTAATTGTATTTATATTTAATTGATGATTGTATTATTTTTCTATTGGTTGTTTTAGGGTTTTGGCTAGTCTGGACCCATGTCAGACCCTAGTGGACCCATGTCAGACCCAACCAACACCCTTGTCAGACCTATTTTTGGGTTTAGAATAGTTATTACATTTTTATTTAGTTAGTTGGGTTATTTTGGATTAGTTAGAGTGTTTAGTGAACCCTAAACCTAAACCCTTTGTTAGCATGACTAATTAGGAGGGTATTTTAGTCATTGTGCTAAGGAAACCCTACTTTATATGTATATGGCCGCCCCCCTAACCCTAAAACTCCACATGACCGAACCTTCCCTCATTCCATTTTCTTCTTCTTCTTCTCCACTCTCCACTCTTTTCTTCTTCCAATCTCTCATTTCAAGTAAGTAAGTTCTCCTTTTCTTCTCTTCCTTCTTCTATTCTTCCATTTATGTAAACCCTAACCCTATACTTTTTCCTAACCTAGGTGTAGAGCCTAGGCTTAGTGTAGAGGCTTGGCATGGAGGCTTGGAGGCTTGAGGGTGGTGATTTCAAGGGTTTTGGAGACTTTAGCCTTGGGATTCCAACTCCCAAGAGGTAAATCCTAACTTTTCTCTTAGTGATTATACTAATATAGTATAATTAGTAGTTTAGAACCTTCCTAGACCTTAAGGCTACCCGTGGAAGAAAGTTAGAGCTTGTTTGGTTGTGTTTGGAGACTTTAACATTAGGTTTTGTGTCAATTTCGGATAAAATCCGAGATTGGCCCAAATTTGGGTGACGCTCTAGGTTAGATGGACCTAGGTAGATGTGCTTAGGTGTCTTGGGGGTAAGTACGTGTCTCCGTTCGGACACGTGAGATCGTGTCGCAAAGATTTGGGCGTTTCGGGCGATTTGGGGGTTTTTCTTCGCCATAGGTTCCACTTGCGTGCGTGTTTTTGCCACGGGCCTAGAATCGGAGAGTTAGTATTTTTTCTAGCTTCTAGACATAGATTAGAACTCGTGGGTAAATTTTGGGCCGATTCCGAGTAGGTTTAGTGTGCTTTTCACGAGGTTTCGCGAACCGCACTCCACGTGTTCGTCGAAATGACCAAATGACCATTTTGACTTGGTTTTTAGATTTCGGACTTGTGCGCGGATTGGTTTAGCTTCGGGGAGTATGCTAGAGTTCTCGAGTTATATTTTATATATTTATTTGTGTTTATAGGTGTTTGGGTGGTTGTGCGTGTGTTGGTGGGGTGTTGTGTGTGTTGTGTTTAAGTGTGTGTATGTATATATGTATATGAGTCTATGTATATATATACATGTATGTATGTGTGTGTATGTGTAAGTGTGTGTGTACCTATATACATATGTGTATAAGTGTGTGTATATATATATGGTTGTGTGTGTATATATATATATATGTATATATGTGTGTGTGTGTGTGTGTGTGTGTGTGTGTGTGTGTGTGTGTATATATATATATATATATATATGTGTGTGTGTGTGTGTTTGTATATATATGTATGAGTGTGTGTGTGTATATATATATATATATATGTAGAGAGTGTTTATATATATACATATGTGTGTTTATATATATATATGTGTCAACCCCCTGATTTTTTAGGATTTTTAAAATAGATTTTTCAGAAATTTTCTGGAATTTTCGGTGATTTTTCGGTAAATAAAAATAAGGTATTTTGGCATTAAATAGAATTAAATATTTTTAGAATATAATAAAATATTATGAAAATAATATTTCTGGGTGTAAAATAAAATATTGGACTTAGGATAATTTTTTTGAAATTTATTAGACACCGAAAACATTTTTAAAAGCCCCAAACCCCTATTTTTTTAATTAAACCAAATAAACCAGGTTGAACCGGGCTCAAACCGGTCTGAACCGGGCTGAACCCGGTCCAACCAAACTGGACCGAACCGCCCCTAGACCCTAACGGGTCGGATCCGTCCTACCCGACCCGACCCGACCTGACCCGAATTCCTCACCCGCACGACACGAACCCTAGCCCCGCATTTTCCGGCGCTCCGTACGCTCCGCTCGACCACGCCACCGCCGCCCGCGTCTCCCGGCCTCCCCTCCGCGCTGCACGGCCCACGACCCCCTCTTCCTGCCTTACCCGCCGCCCAGCTCCCCTCGCCCTCACCTATATAAACCCCGCCCTCGGCTTGCCTCAGCCTACCCCGCCACCACCACTGGCTCCGCCTCCTGCCGCCGTCCTCCTCGCCTCGCCGCCGTCTCCACCGTCTCCCCCTACGAAACCCTCCCCCGACGAACACCCCCAGCGCCGCCCTCTCCTCCTCCTTCCTCCCCGCGTCTCCAGCAGCGCCCGCAGCAGCAGCAGCCTCCGGCCACCCGAGCCCCCGGCGACGCCGCCCCGCGCCCCTCCGTCTCCGGTGACGCCACCCTACAGCCGCTCCGGCCAGCTCCGACGAGTCCTCGGCCATCGAGCCGAAACCCTAGCTACAGTGCACTGTGCCGTGTCCCCTTGTATCGTGTTGACTCACGGACACGAAAATTTGGTCTTTTTGGAGCCCTGTTCAGGTAGTCTTTTCTCTCTCCTCGCTGCCCCGTTTTCGGTTTTGTCTGTTGCAATGCGAACCCTGCGTGACCCTCTCGATGCCCATACAACCCGCTCGATATTTCGCATCCTGTGGCGATCGTGAACCACAATCCAAAAACAGGAAAAATAATGCCCTGTTTCACCCCGAAAATGAGTGCGTCCCGCCAAATGGGATGACTTGGTCGCTTACGATCTTTACCGAAAGGTGCACGCCACTGATACGGACGTACGGGATTTCATAGAAGTTGATTTGGATGTGCGTGCACACCGGAATCAACGCGTATCCGCCGACAACTTCCCGTATCCGCCCGTTCTGAATCTCGTTGTAACTTCGTGTACATATGTCGGATCAAAACGAAACTTTCGCTATCGGAATCATAGCAATACGCTGGTCCTGTGACCCAAGTTTGGTTCAATTCTGAGAACGTTGACAAAATCGCGTATCGTCGGCCCCACAAGCTCCACTTGACAGGCGATTTTATGATCGACGCATTAGAATTCAATTCTGGAAGTTCCGTTGGGTTCGTATCATTGTTCTGGACTTGTTGACACTAAGTTTGACTAATTTGGAGAACTTTGTCCCTGACACATTTTTCGGTGCGAAGCGGGCCACATGTGGACCCTGCTTTGACCAGAAATTATCATTTTTGTCCTGATGTCCAAATTGGCTCAAGGACAGGCGTTTTTTGCTATTTGATATTTTCTGAACCTGATGGTAATGTTTGTTTCAGCATTCAGAGACGTTCCTGGAGATTTCACGAATACCAGAGCCACAGTTGGAAACCAAACACCAGGCAAGTGTACCTTGCCAACTCGCAGTGATTCCTATTATAGTACTTACTTGAGTTCTTTGTAAATACATATATAATCTTGATATAAATGTTCAACCTAGGACCGTGTGACTTTACTTAGCGTCCGAATAATAGTCGGGTGACAACACCGTACGCGAAGTTGTGTAACGTCAACTATACATGGATACCGAGACCCTATACATTCTCGTGCTTGCATTATCAAGTACGTTATGCCCAGGACACCTGACACTATGCATGAGACCGAATCTTCCTGAAATATTCAAGGTAATTCTGCATAGGCTACAGGATTTTTGACATAGACATTATATTTATAGCTATCATATGACTTGCTGTATTAGTAATGATCTTGCGTGACATGGACATGAGGCCTCGTGGACATGAGACGTGTGATTACATTGGGTGGAGAGAGACACACAGGCTACAGGCTGATTATATATATAAAACCCCTATTATTGTGAGGCTCAAGAATCTAAACCCGAGCTTGGCCCATTACGTGTTATTACTGCTACCGGCTCCCCAACACAGAGCTTGTAGTAGTTTTAGCCTGAGTTCTAGTGATGCTCTCAGCTTGCATATTACTTAGCTGGTTACATAGTTTACCCTATTGTTCATTTATTGCTGTACTGCATTTATTTTGGCATGAGTTATCTTGTACCTTGCTATGTCCCCTAAGGACCTGGATCTGGATTATGTCCCAGGGTTAGCAGAGGATATCTATTCTGAGGTGTACGGAACATGAGCACTTCTCGGAGCAGTACTAGAACCTGAGGACGAGATTGTGCCAGAGGAAGTCTCCTGAGTATTGGCTTTATATACTCAATTATTTATGTTTCTAGTCATTCCTTTATTTCCTGTCTATTGCATTGATGTATCAGACTTATTCTCGGATTGTTCCCCGAGACACTTTTATTGAGATATGTTATATTTTATTTATTTGCATTTATTATGGCTTTTGATCTGTGTTTATATTCTGTGGATGAGATTAGAATAGAATGTAACTTGTATCATCGGACCTATTTATTGTTGTACTACAGCTTAAGTACGCCCTGATGGATCCATTAAATTGGGTTTATCCATCGGTGCGTGCTGCTGGCCATTGCCACGTGTCCAGTCCCTCGGTATTTTGGGACTGGGGCGTGACATAGTTTTTGTGGTGGCTCATGCAGGTCTACGACTAAATTGTTCGGTTTCAACTTAGGGACCGAGCAAGCCCGCACTAAGAATAGGATATGTTTTAGGATCTCATCCACTTGCTTGAATCGTTCTTGATATCTATTCGAATTAATTTATTGACTTGCATCATGCCTTGATTCCTGTGCCCCTCTTATTATTTATTTTGGATGCAGAGAAATGGACCCACAAGCTAGCAACGAGGCTCATGCAGGAACACCACCAGGTGTTGTAGTTACCCACGAAGATGAAGTGACTCCAGTTGGTGAAGGTCAATCATCACAATGTAGTCAAGCAAGTCAGCCTGCCTCGAGAATCCATCAAGATGACGTTCCACCATCGACGCAGTTTACTCCACCGATGCCTTCCTTTCCACTAGGACAGGTCATGAACGACAACAAATGTTTTGAATGTTCTATGCGATGATGCAAGCCCATCAGAAGGTTCATCAAGAAGCTCAGCAAAACCAAGCGGAGGAGTTCATCGACAGATTTAGCTCGGAATTACGGAAGTTAATCAATTCAAATGCAACTACCTTAGACGAGGATGTTCTTGTTGCAGCATGACCCGTGGAGTGCACCGCAAGGATAGAACCCAGCCAGAAGCGGCCGTATGCATTAGCGCTAGACCAAACACAACAGGAAGGAGCTGCAAAGCAACTATAGATGAATCCACCACAAAGAGCATCTACACCACTAGCACTAGTCCTTCCTACTTGTCACTACTGTGGCAAGGTAGGCCACCTCGCTAAAGAATGCTGATGCAGATTGGGATGATGTTTATCTTGCAGATCCAAAAAGCATTCGATAAGGGATTGCCCTGAACGTCGAGAGAAAGCTTTGATAATTCATCAACCAGCCACATCAGCACCAGCCGGAACACCACAGGAAGAAATTGCAAAGAAGTCTCATATGCACCAGCCACCAGAAGCATCTCTGCAAGTACTGCCTATCTGTCAATATTGTCGCAAGCGATGCCACATTGAGAACGAGTGCAGACGTAAATTAGGATTATGCTTAATTTGCGCATCCAACCAACACTTAGCCAAAGATTGTCCTCAGCATCGAAAGGGAGCACTAATGATAAATCGATAAGCTTTACCAGTACCGAGGCCACCCTTGGCACCTCAAGCAGCACCCTTCCAGTAGGCCCAGCAACAACAGAGGGTACCACCACAAGGACGTGGACAAGCTTTCGCGATGACAGTAGAGGATGCGCCGACTCGTGGAGTAGCTAATGCGCGTAAGTGATTCGTAGCTATCGATTCTAGTATTATTTTAGCCCGTGCCTATTGGTTCATGGCCTTAGCCCTAACCTTAGTAATTTGGAACTTGTTAATAATAACCTAGTTTTTCTAAAAGCTGTAGTTTTTTTGCTTTAACTAGATTTCCTTCACTCTGGAAAGTGCATAACTCTCATTCTTAGAAAAACGATATTTTCCCTAGGTGTCTTGTGATGTGTTTCGAACAATGCTTGCAACCGTGTCATCTCTGTTGACCGATTATTCTTTGATTGCGAGGACGCAATCCTCTTAAGGGGGGTAGATTGTAAACTCCCTGATTTTTCAGGATTTTTAAAATAAATTTTTTAGAAATTTTCTGGAATTTTCAGTAATTTTTCGGTAATTAAAAACAAGGTATTTTTGGCATTAAATAGAATTAAATGTTTTTAAAATATAACAAAATATTATGAAAATAATATTTTTGGGTGCAAAATAAATATTGGACTTAGGATAATTTTTCTGGAATTTATTGGACCTCGAAAATATTTTTAAAAGCCCCAAAACCCTATTTTTTTAATTAAACCAAATAAACCAGGTTGAAACGGGCTCAAACCGGTCCAACCAAACTGGACCGAACCGCCCCTAGATCCTAACGGGTCAGATCCGTCCTACCCGACCCGACCCGACCCGAATTCCTCACCCGCACGACCCGAACCCTAGCCCCCGCATTTTCCGGCGCTCCGCCCACTCCGCTCGGCTACGCCACCGCCGCCCTCGTCTCCCGGCCTCCCCTCTGTGCTGTCCGGCCCACGACCCCCACTCCTCCGCCTCACCCGCCGCCCAGCTCCCCTCGCCCTCACCTATATAAACCTCGCCCTCGGCTTGCCTCAGCCTACCCCGCCACCACCACCGGCTCCGCCTCCTGCCGCCGCCCTCCTCGCCTCGCCGCCGTCTCCACCGTCTCCTCCTACGAATCCCTCCCCCGACGAACACCCCCAGCGCTGCCCTCTCCTCCTCCTTCCTTTCCGCGTCTCCAGCAGCACCCGCAGCAGCAGAAGCCGCAGCCTCCGGCCGCCCGATCCCCCGGCGATGCTGCCCCGCGCTCCTCCGCCTCCGGCGATGCCACCCTGCAGCCGCTCCGGCCAGCTTCGGCGAGTCCCCGGCCATCGAGCCGAAACCCTAGCTACAGTGCACTGTGCCGTGTCCCCTTGTATCGTGTCGACCCACGGACACGAGAATTCGGTCTTTTTGGAGCCCTGTTCAGGTATTCTTTTCTCTCTCCTCGCTACCCTATTTTTGGTTCCGTCTGTTGTAACGCGAATCCTGCGTGACCCTCTCGATGCCCGTGCAACCCGCTCGGTGTGTCGTGTCCTGTGGCGATCGTGAACTGCGATCCAAAAACAGGAAAAATAACGCCCTGTTTTACCCCCGAACTGAGTGCGTCCCGTCAAACGGGATGACTTGGTCGCGTGAGGTCTTCACCGAAAGGTGCGCGCCGCTGATACGGATGTGCGGGATTTTGCACAAGTTAATTTGGATGTGCGTGCACACCGAAATCAACGCGTATCCGCCGACAACGCCCCGTATTCGTCCATTCTGAATCTCATTGTATCTTCGTGTATACACGTTAGATCGAAACAAAACTTGCACCATCGGACTCATAGCGATACGCTGGTCCTGTGACCCAAGTTTGGTTTAATTCTGAGAACGTTGACAAAATTGCGTATCGTGGGCCCTACAGGCTCCACTTGACGGACGATTTTGTGATCGGCATATCAGAATCCAATTCTGGAAGTTCCGTTAGGTTCGTATCATCGTTCTGGACTTGTTGACACTAAGTTTGACTAATTTGGAGAACTTTGTCCCTGACACATTTTTTGGTGCGAAGCGGGCCACATGTGGACCCTACTTAGACCAAAAATTATTATTTTTGCCCTAGTGTCCAAATTGGACTCAAGGACAACCGTTTCTAGCTATTTGATATTTTCTAAACCTGATGGTAATATTTGTTTCAGCATCCGGAGACGTTCTTGGAGATTTCACGAATACCAGAGCCACAGTTGGAAACCAAACACCAGGCAAGTGTACCTTGCCAACTCGCAGTGATTCCTGTTATAGTACTTGCTTGAGTTCTTTGTACATACATATATAATCTTGATATAAATGTTCAACCTAGGATCGTGTGACTTTACTTAGCGTCCGATTAATAGTCGGGTGCCAACACCGTACGCGGAGTTGTGTAACGTCAACTAGACATGGATACCGAGACCCTATACATTCTCGTGCTTGCATTATCAAGTACGTTATGCCCAGGACACCTGATACTATGCATGAGACAGAATCTTCTTGAAATATTTAAGATGATTCTGCATAGGCTACAGGATTTGTGACATAGACATTATATTTATAGCTATCATATGACTTGTTGCATTAGTAATGATCTTGCTGACGTGGACATGAGGCCTCGTGGACATGAGACGTGTGATTACATTGGATGGGGAGAGACACACAGGCTACAGGCTGATTATATATATAAAACCCCTATTATTGTGAGGCTCAAGACTCTAAACCTGAGCTTGGCCCATTACGTGTTATTATTGCTACCGGCTCCCCGACACAGAGCTTGTAGTGGTTTTAGCCTGAGTTCTAGTGATGCTCTCAGCTTGAATATCACTTAGCTGGTTACATAGTTTACCCTATTGTTCATTTATTGCTGTACTATATTTATTTTGGCATGAGTTATCTTGTACCTTGCTATGTCCCCTGAGGACCTGGATCTGGATTATGTCCCCAGGGTTAGCAAAGGATATCTATTCTGAGGTGTACGGAACAGGAGCACTTCTCGGAGCAGTACCAGAACCTGAGGATTATGTCCCCAGTGTAAGTGTATATATATATATATATATATATATATATATATAAGTGAGTGTGCTTGTGTGCCTGTGTGTGTGTGGTATGTCGAGGGGGAGATGAATGGGCAGCAGAGGCAAGTGGAAGAGCAGCGAGGCTGCAGCAGAATGCGGCCAGCAGAGGAGCAGCTTGTAGCCGCAGCAGCAGCAGGATGCAGCTGCAGCAGCAGCAGCTAAGGCAGGCAGCAGCAGCAGCAAGAGCAGCCTTGGTAGCTGCAGCATTGCAGCGTGGTAGCAGCAGCCTTGCAGCAGCTTTGTAGTAGCATGGAGTAACAGCAGCCAGCATAGTAGAGATAGCAGTAGGTAGTAGCGCAGCAGTGGGAGTATATATATAGTTAGAGAGAGATATATATGAGTATGGATGTGTGTATATGTGTATGTGTGATATATATATAGAGTTATGTAGGTATATATACATATGTGTTTATATATATATATATATATATATATATATATATATATATATATATATATATATATATATATATATATATATATATATATATATATATATTAGCCTAGATATATAGTTAGGTATGTATATACATAGATAGTTAGCTAAATGGTTAGTGTTAGAGAGGGGGTAAGTGGATATCTCAATACCTTGAGATACCCAAGGTATTGAGTATCGAGGTAAGATTTTTGAGCGATTGCCTAGGTTTGGTATTATAGTTGCTTTTATATGTATTGGTGTATATATTTACGCATGTTAGCATATGTGTTAGTGGATTTTTGCGGGGTGTGTAGCCTAGGTTGAGGTATCGGATACCGAGGGTATCCCGGTATCTCAATGAGGCGAGTTTGAGGGTTTACTAGCTTAATGAGCTAGTTTTAACTAGAATTTTAGGGACATCCTAGTTTGACCTAGAGTTGACCGTAATTGCCCCCGTTGACCGCAAAAGTCAATATTTGACCTAGTTTTGACCTAGAGTTGACTTTTTGGATCTCGGGTTGACTTTTTGATCCAGATTTTACCGGTTTGACCTGTTCGACCTAGAATAATCCTAGAAGCTTATTTTTAGTTATTTTATATTAGTTTAACTCTTTATAATCCTGTTTAACCTTGATTTTCGTAATAGGTTCTTGTGACGCCAGTCCGGATCTCGATCCTCACCAGTTGCTCAGGACGTCAGGCGAGTACCTACCTCTGATTATTTCCATTTCATGATAGCGTATATATCACCTGTTCTAGAACTGTAATACTTGATTCTGACACATTGTTTCACGAGCTGGTACTAGTTGGATCCCGTCATGAGATGTTATCTCCATTACCGTGTTCAGCGGGTACTCTATCACGTGTATTTCATCATGTGCTTCGGGTATTGATTCTCATGTGCGATCATGTGCTTCGTGTGCTCTCGCCTTCATGTGTGCGAGTTATTTATCATGTACGTAGCGTGTCGTGGTTGGATCCAAGAGTATTAGTGGGGGAAGGGAGTAGGAGTTGGTTATGTGATCAAAGCCAAACAGTATTCATGTGTATGTCGGTTATGCAACTCATGCATAACGGAGTTATCGTCGATTATTCATGTGCAACCTAAGCCGATCACATAACGAACTTATGCTCAAGGCACTTAGCTAGTATACCTATTTTCTCGTATGTAGTTACGTCTCTACTACTTGTATTATTCTCCAGTTTTACGTTGCAGCTACTTTATCAGTTCTACTATGTATTTATTTACCTGTGCATCTTGTATTCTTTTCTATTGCTAGTCATATACACCTTACCATGCATTTGGAGTTGCTTTCAGAGTTATGTACTTCGCTCCAGTCCTGACTGGGCATATTTTTTCTAGAGGATCCTGAGGATTTTTGCCCGACCTTCTACGGGCCAGGTGTTGATGAGTGTTACGACCCTAATTTTGAGGAGGAGCCCGTCGAGAAGACGTCGTTAGCACCTTAGTTTAGCTAGGTGGGTTTCCCTTGGTTTTTCCCAGTTGCTATTTTGGATGACTGTATTTATTATTTTGCTGCTGTGAGATGTTGTAGACTTTAGACTTGGACTGCATATTTGGATATTGTACTTGCTCTCTTTGGTTCTTGTTTCGTTGTTGATATCTTATCGTGCTTTTACTCTTCCCCTGGTTATTGTGATTGAGTATTTATATATATTGTGTGGTTGCCCTCCTTTTGGAGAGGTTATTGACAGGTTTTGTGAGATATATATTTTGTTGTGACCTAGAATGGATCTAGACAGCGTTCTATCGCCGATTCTACGGCGTAGGCTGGACGTACCCACGACTCATGCCCGATTTTTCGGGTGCGGGTCGTGACACATTTTTGGTGGCGGCCCACGCAGGTTTAGTTTCTAGGTCTACCTGTGATAGGATATAGGATATAGGCTGAGAGAGTGTGCTCAATCACAACTAGGACCCTTCTTGACTTTTGTTATCTTTAATTTTTCTGAAATTATTTTCTTTTTGAAATATTACTGTCCTTCCTTGATGATATCGTATCTTTCACCGTTGGTGACGTGATCTTAGGTTCTATTCTTCTTCATTCCATTGCAGCACTTGCTTTATTTGATTCCGGTGCTTCCTAAAGCTTTGTGTGGAACTGGGGCATGACGGATTGGTATCAGAGCACGATTTTACTTCCTCAAAATTTCTTGGTTTTAAGATTTTCAAAAAATGACACACATTTATAGGTTTTGAAACCTTGAATTTTTGTTGCCGCAAAATGAGATGCTCCATACAATAAGTCCATAATACATTATGAGACCAACGTTTTCTTTCCATATTTTTACAGAAATGACTAAGTCTGGACACGAAAACCCAAGTAGTTCGAGGGCGACAGTGTCGGCCGCACCGACCGCTCCAACAGACCCAATGGATAGGGTGTTGCGCATGTTGGAAGCACAACAGAAGCTGGAAGAGGCCCAACAGAGATAAATTATTGATCTGCAACAGATTTTGTAGACCTTCATAGCCAATAATTCCAATGATATGTAACGACCCATTAGCTCAAGCGGACTGCCAATTCAAACGGCAAAAATGTAATATCCCGACCCACTTTGCTCAGCAAGATGTCTCATTTGAGGTAAAAGTATTTGCCAGACTTGGTTCTTCACGAGTTTCGGCTTAGGATTTCAGAGGCTCGCTCGAAGTATCGCTCGACCGAGGCGAATCATCGCTAAGGTGGGTGACTACGATGAACTTGTCTTTGCTTAGCTAGCACACTTAAAATATGGATGTTTCATACTAGTCGCTAGGTGAATCACTCCATGCATGCTAATAAGAATACAACGCACCTAGCTAAGAGAATAATCGTAACTTGTATTGCTTGCATTAGAACATGGAAATAAAACATTGATTATAATCGGACCCTAGCATGTTCCCCTTGCCTTGTGCAACTAGACCCCGCTATGCTTTGAGCAGAACAATATATGTATAGTCTGAGTACACTGTTCACTTGCTACAATACACGACCCAAGATTATGTTGCTCGGAAAGTCCTTTTACGGGTTCACTCCTCGGGTTACCCTTAGGCCCGAGCCAAAGTAAATGCTTATGTATTCTTATGAATACAATGCTTGCCTGCTTATATGTTAACTTATACGCGTTGCCTCAATCCAATACTTGCCATAATGAAACTTATGCCATAATCAAGTAAATATTATCTTGTCCTGCATTCATCCAAACTACCAGAAGACTATCTAATAGTCATTCCGTGCAAGTATGAACCTGAAAGTATTCGGGACCGTTGAGTCGCCAAGGCAGTCCCTGAACCAGGGGAATGCATCAAGTCAAGTTTAACATCTGAACGAAAATCATGTATATTTGATGTCTGATCAAGAATCATGTCAAGCAAAGTAAGAATCACAGATCATGGAGCAATGCTCATTCAGATCAGAAATCATGGATTGTCTTGTCAAGATATGGATTTGGAAGACCTAAGACTTGTGTGTCGTGGACAATTTGTGCACAAGGTTTATGGTTTCCGCGAACGGTTGTCGGGACACTGGGACCGATTCGATCCGGACAAAAATATATGTATAGTCGTATGTTATGGATGGAGTATTATGTAGCGGGGCTCGCTACCTGCGTTGCATATTATTTTTGTCTCGAGACTGTAACCCATCCTTTATGGCTATGCCAGTGAATTTTGTCATATAGATAAGTTATCTTCGCTTAGCGACTATTCGCGCACGTGTCATTGCATCACATCCAATAATCTGAATCAACTAAATGATATGAATATGAGACACTTTTGAGTAATAGAAATATTTGAACGTCCAAAGCAACACTTTCGGATAATCTGTGTAACTCGTGCACTCGAAATATAATCTCGTTTACAGCAGAATGTTTGCATATACTATTGTCCTTGAATTTCATATTATGCTGCTCGTGCTTAAAATAACTATGTTTGTCGTGGACAGGAAAGGACAAATGGTAAGTTGGTAAGTCTCGTCGTGTTTCCTCTTATATCACACGATGCACTGCCACACAAGTTAAGCTATTCAACATTGCTATAAAACGGATCCTAAGAAAAGATTAGAAAGACAACTAAATAGATGGTGCACAGAACCTATTGAACGTGTTTGGATTTTTCGAGCGGGCGAGTAGCCTCCCCATCAGTGTATTCATGTACTGATAATCCACCAGATAGCTTGAAGGGTACGGGAGAACCTTCTTCGGTACGGATGCCTCCTTCGTGTGTGCTAAGGCATAGAGTCTACTCCGAAGCCTTGGAGCATTGTGACCCAGAACAGAAGCGCATATACAGGACATAATATTGGAACATCGCCTATACATCATTCCACCAATATAGCCACTTGGCATGCTTTTACTGTTTCAGAGAGAGGCTTGAGCGACTTGTAATCTCGGCCTAGCGCTGCCTGTAACACTTGTTCAATATCAATAAAGTGTTTGCTTTACTTCTATTTGTGTTATTCAGTGCTTCCTCTATTGACGACTCTATAAACTTGTTACCAATCGCCTATGCGTTTATAATTCTGCTGCACTCGGACAATCGGTGCGACTCTGTGGCTTAGATCTCTTACTGCCAGTATGAACCACAACCTTGCACAAGCGTGGCTTACGCTCGTACGACATCACGCCCAGATGGGTCAAGCGATCGTCCCACGGGAGCGCTGGCACGGTAATTCTCACCTAGTGGGGACGATCGATTAGCCTGCGGGAGATCGGGGCATGACAGATTGGTATCAGAGCATGGCTTTACACCTTTGGACTTTATTTTGATTTTCTTAGTTTCGAAAGCTCGTTCATGGGTTATGTGCACGCTCTCTCTCGTTGATCAATGGGATATTCCAAACAATGAATCTAAATACTTTCAAAAAGTGCATGTAAATAATATAATTACTTGTACAAAATTATGATGCGATAAGCCTTTGTGCCGACCAGTGCTAGACCCTTTGGAAAATAGCTCGAACAATATTTTATGTTGGAAGATAAAAATCAAAGATGGTTTACTTGGACGACTATCAAAAAAATATATACGAGACTAGATTTATCAGACGATGCTAACTATCATGCAAAAATTCTTAGGAAAAAACTTGGTGAATATACCAACGATTGATGCGAATATCGATTGAGGATTTAATTGGGTGAATCAATTCTGAGTGGTGTATGGATCATTTAGAAATGTCCAAACGGATTCATATGTCTCGTGCGATAGTCAGATTAAAGGATTGGGAATGTCTTGAACAAATAATAAGGCTTATATCAAATTGGAATTCATGAAATGGAAATTAATATCTTGGTTAAGGAAAACTTGCTGGAATCTTAGAGGATCGTGCGAGCGATTTTGAAATAAAACAAACTGATTAAACTTAAATATAATATCACTCGAATAGAAGTTAACCCGAGAAAAAAATATTGTGTTTCGATGAAAGAGATAAGTGATAAAGGATTTGGCTTGTAGTTTGGAAGAACGATCTTGAAATCAAGTTCGAAAAGATAACCTTCGAAATCAGTCCCAACGAGAACGATTATCCCGGGGGAGCACCGGCGTAGTAATTTCACGTACGGCGGGGGATGATCGAACTCACGAGAACATGTTCGGTGATTATTCCAAACGAACTCGATGAATATAACGGATAAAAGATGGAATAGACTTGGGCTTAAATATTTGAAATCTAGTTCTTTGAGAAATGCTAGAAGTAGACTATGGAATTACCGAACAGTAACATTGAAGTTGGATGATTTTACTAGACGAATTATAATTATTACATTAACGGATATGACTTGGTGGATTATATATATATAACATGGATGGAGCAAAGTAAAATTATAAGGTGTCTTTATCGTTTCGATGAAAACCATAACGTTCAAACGTTCTTGTCTTGTGCGAGCGTAACTCTATGACCATGCATGCGTCACGCCCGAATATGACGATTATCCAGTGGGAGCGTTGGCATGGTGATCTCACGTCCAACAAGGGAGATCGAACTTGAGGAAGACCAGAGCGTGACAACTAATTGATAGTCTTGACTTTTGGTTTGACATGATATGACAAATTTGGAAATGCAAGTGAATCGAAAATGTTTCGAGGATAAGTTAGCCTAGAACCTGAAGTAAATCACGCTCGATAGTTTTGCGAACGGGTGAACGCTAGTCGGTTAACCCGAATAGATTATGCCTAATGGTAGTGCAAATACATGGTTTGGTTGGAATGGAAATGACTTGGATTTGATTAACCCTGTCGGAGTATCCTTGTCATTCAATAAAATGAGACCCTTGAGATTTTCGCAAGTAGCTTGTCCGATTTTACGATCTCTAAGTTTGGATGAATACATATGTTTGAGGGATGCCTTGAACGTGTGCATGATCCAAGACTCAATGAGATATGAAACTCGAGTGATAAGACTTCGCTATCGCTAAGTTGGTTGACATGTATGTGTTTGAAGGACGCTTTGAATATGTGCACGATCCAGACTCGCGATATACTGATCTTAATGCTAGTGCAAGTGAATATCCATACGGACAAGTATAATAACTTGTATAAGTTTGCCTTAGCCTTAGATCATCATTCACGATGGATTATAATTTACCCCGCATTAAGAAATATGTCCAGCGCTAAGGCACAAATAAGACCGGCTCAGCATACACGCGATAAGGCGTAAGGAACGAGTAGAAGATTGTGTTTAAATGGATTTAGTGGTACCGATTGCTACGCTTGGGATAGATTCTATAGTGCGATAGAACAGCCTGCGCTCAGGATGTCTCGAGGACGAGACTTTTTTTGAGTGGTGTATAATGTAACGATCCGTTCCGCTCAAGCGGACTGCCGATTCAAACGGCAGAAGTGCAACGTCCGGACCCGCTTTGCTCGGCGAGATGACTCATTTAAGGCAAAAGTTTTTGCCAGACTTGGTTTTTCACGAGTTCCGGCTTAGGCTTTCAGAGGCTCGCTCGGAGTATCGCTCGACCGAGGTGAATCATCGCTAAGGTGGGTGGCTACGATGAACTTGTCTTTGCTTAGCCAGCACACTTAAAATATGGATGTTTCATGCTAGTCGTTAGGTGAATCACCCCCTGCATGCTAATAAGAATACAATGCACCTAGCTAAGGGAATAATCCCAACTTGTATTGCTTGTGTTAGAATATGAAAATGAAACATTGCTTATAATTGGACCCTCACATGCTCCCCTTGCCTTGTACAACTAGACCTCGCTATGATTCGAGTAGAACGATATACATATACTCTGTAGTGCACTGTTCACTTGCTATACTGCACACTGCACAACCTTAGATTATGTCGCTTGGAAAGTTCCTTTACAGTTTTACTCCTCGGCTTACCCTTAGGCCCGAGCCAAAGTAAATGCTTATGTATTTTTATGAATGCAATGCTTGCCTGCTTATATGTTAACCTGTACACGTTGCCTCGATCCAATATATGCCACAATAAAACTTATGCCACAATCAAGTAAACATTATCTTGCCCTGTATTCATCCAAACCACCGGAAGACTATCTAATAGTCATTCCGTGCAAGTGTGAACCTGAAAGTATATGGAACCGTTGATTCGCCAAGGTAGTCCCCGCACCAGGGGATTGCATCAAGTCAAGTTGAACATCTGAACGAAAATTATGTATAGTTTATGTCTGATCAAGAATCATGTCAAGCAAAGTAAGAATCACTGCTCGTGGAGCAATGCTCGTTCAGATCAGAATTCATGGATTGTCTTTGTTACTACCATATTTTTTAGGAAAGGGTATTTTAGTCATTTTATATTTAATTAAATATTGTGCATATTAAATAATTATTTATTATATTATTTACTTTTTATTAGATGTTAGATTACTGATTTGGACTTGTGTTAATGGACCTAACTAGATTAGTTTAGACTCATGGACCAACATATATTAATTGTTAGAATTTAGCCCAACTAGAAAGCCCATTGATTAGGAGGGTGATTAATTTAATAAAATCATTAGACTAGAATATTCCTTCCTTAATTATTTATTCATGTGGGGTCCCAAGGGGTATAATGAACATTACATAGTAGCTTGAGGGAGGGGCTAAGGGGGCCGGCCTATTTAAAAGAGGGGGGAAAGTTTCTTTCTCCTCTTTTTATTTAAAATCTAGATCTAAAAATTTTCTCAACCAAATTCTTTTATTTTTACATCATTTTACTACCAAATTTTATTCCAATTCCTTCCCAAATCACCATTAAAGAGTAATGGAGCAAGGATCTAGAAGGAGGAAGTAAGGATCTACAAAGAGGAGCAAGAATCTACAAGTTGGAGGCCAATTTCATCACATTTGGAGGTTGGGAATCCATCTCCCAATAGGTAAAATTTAGTTTTTCCCCTTAATTTAGTTTCTAAATCTGAGATTTAACCATAAAAAATTAACCCATATGCATAGGCTACCAATAGGATTTGGATTTGAGTTCATAGGAGGCATATTGAGAAAGTTATGGTGCTTTTTGTGTCAATTTTAGGAGAATTCCGAGATTGACACTTGTTGTGTTTATCAATTGGTTCTATAGATCAATTTGGCATATATTTGTGTGTTTGTGGCTAGTGTCATGTCCACAATTGGGTATGTGTAGGTCGTATCCCAATAATTTGGTAATACGTGTTGATTTGGGATTTTTTTCTGTCACGACCCGCACCCGGTATAGGGGCACGAGAGCGTGGGTACGTCCAGCCTACGCCGCAGCATCGGCGGTAGAACGCTGTCTAGGTCACAGTAATACTAGATAACTAAACACCTGTCAATAATATACATCTCCATAATCTCACAATATAACTCAATCACCACAACTATAAGGCACGATAAAAGATAAAAAGAAATGACATAGTTAAACACCATGTCTCAAACATAAAGATAATCACAGTCTAGCTGTCCAACACAAGTCTCCAATTAAACTTAACATAGGACTAAACATAAACTGAAATATCCTCCATAAGTCTCAAGCATAAATAAATACTATCTAAATAGCTGTGGGCAAAGTCTCATCTAGAAGCATAGTCTCTTCTAGGATCTCTGGTGCATAGTCTGCTTCTATACCTGGTCCGTAATGCGCAGTACAGAAATCCTCAAGGTTCTCTGGAAAAAATATCCAGTCAGGATTGGAACAAAAATACACCTCTAACAGCAGTTCCACATATATTGACAAAAACTATAACACAGTGTAAAGAAATACAAGACAGATATAAAATAACTGGAAATAAGAAATACCGGAATAAAGAATGCTGGAATAAACTACTGGAACATCATCATCAATAGCATCTGACATAGAATAGAACTACAAGTGTACGCAAGTACAAAAAACTGGTATGTAAGTGTATGTAAGAACAACAACTAGAATATGTAGAAATACAAGATACATGTCAAGAATCATCTAACTAAGTGTGTGAAACATCAGTATATCATGTGATCGGCTTGGGTTATATGACTCATTACATGGATTAGCGATCATCCCCAACAGGTCAGGCTAACCAGAATGTAACAGCGATGAGGCATGTAAGGGTAAGGCTGCACCGACGTGAAATGTGGGTGAGCTAATGCTGCATGTAAGGGGTATGATCACATAAGCTACTAATACTTCCCCGTTTCCCTGCTAGCACGATGGATTCCCATCACGACTCCTCATGACAGGTCTCAATGATGCCAACTCGTGTAAAGAACAGTGTCAGAGTCATGTACGCTATACAACAAAAATTATAGAGATAATCAACATAATGGAAACTGTCAGAGAATGTACTCGCCTGTGGTCCTTAGCTGGCAATACCAAAGTCCGGGTTCCAAGGTACCGTCTGAGTGATCCAACAGTCCTATAGATATATCATAAACACAATACTGCATCAGGCATCACACTAATACACGATCAACAGAATGATCAAGGATTATACTAGGGGTCGCGTCTGTAATTGTTGTGCATAACAAACAGTCAATGGTACGGTCTTGCCAGTACGTCAGTGTACATATGGCAGTCTACTATCATGCTACATGGTCACAGGTAGATGTGGCTACGGGGTATCCGTGGTCACAATCAAGACATCTCGGACATGTGATACATAGGACTTAATATGAACTAATCTCTCATCGTACTAATTAATTACATTTATAATAGATATGTATAAGTGTATTAACCTAATTGAGCATTATACGGTTCGTAGGCATATATATTAACCTACATTAATTTATGATTATAATACACGTATTGATATACTAGGGAATACCTACACATTACTTATACGCAAGTATATAGATATTAGTTGGAAACATTATATATATACACCAATATACCAATACGTATACAAATACGTATATACATACGTCCCTAGTTACTTGTATATCATCGCAGAAAATGATGGGAACATGGACAGGAGCTAACCTGCGCTCGGCACGATGACGATTACGAGGCGATGGCCACGAACAGGGAAGGCTGGTCGATGTGCAGGGTTGGTCGTCGAACTCCGGTCGGCAGCGTCGGTCTCCGCGGGAACTTCTCGGTCGGCAGCGTCGGTCTCCGTGGGAACTTCTAGGTTGGCAGCGTCGTTCAGCGCTCGGCGCTCGGCATTCAGCGCTCGGGGCTCGGGGCTCGGCGTTCAGCACTCGGCGCTCGGGGGCAGCGGGTGTCCGGCGCTCGGGGCAGCGGGTGTCCGGCGCTCGGGGGTGTCCGATGGGGAACAACAAGGTCGGGGGGGGGGGGGGTTTGGATGGTCGGCTGGGGGTGTATTAGGTTTTTGTTGAATAGAATAAAAAAGCTATACTTATGTATATATATGATCATAGTAGACTTTGGGTTGACCTAGAATTAGGTCTGGTCAAGGCCTTCCTGGAATTGGGCTTCTCATGGGTATTACAATGGTTGGAATTTTAATAAAGAAATTGCTAAGATGCATTGGTTCGATGGTCTGAGACCATGGTTCAGGAATTTTGATGTCGTATTACACACTCCCAAGAATTTATGGAATTTACCTAAAGGAGAATTTGGGTTTATATACGTATCGTTCAACGGAAAGGATACCGTAATGTACTCTTGCACCAAGGTGTCTAAACAAATAAAAAGTTGTACAAGTTCGACTTATGAATCAATTTAATAAAAGTGAATGCACGTGGGGGTTAAAAATTCAAAACGACGGTGAGGTGCAACAAATTAAAATCACCGAAAATTGAGAATAATCAATTATCATGAAATCATTTACTCATTAATTACGAAAAGACAAAAATATCCCTAATCCAAAAAGTGGGGGTGACAAGTCTACCCTCCTTAAAAGAATTTCGTCCTCGAAATTAAAATAAACTATCACATGAATTAAATAATCAATTAATGACTTATACCTCAAGTCTCGAAGAGATATGGATACCTCTCGCACATCTCGTCCTCTCTCTCCTAAGTTGATTCTCCTGGAGAGTGATTTCTCCATGCAACACGAACCAAGGGAATAAACTGGTTCCGCAATATCTTCTCTCTTCGATCCAATATCTCCACAGGTTGTTCAGGATAGCTGAGTGTCGGTCCAACTTCGATCTCTGAGTGATCTAATACGTGACTAGGATCTGCCACGTACCGTCTCAGCTGTGACACGTGGAACACGTTATGCACTCCATCTAGAGCAGGCGGCAAGTCTAGTCTATAGGCTACTGCAACGACCCTTGCAAGAACACTGAAGGGCCCGATGTATCGTGGACTAAGCTTTCCTCCTCTGCCGAAACGAATCATGCCCCGTGTCGGAGAAATCCGTAAGAACACCAAATCGCCAATCTAGAACAACGATATTAACATGCAATCTAAACAAAACAATCACAAATCAAACCAAACAAATCAAAATAATACCTGAAACTCTAGGGGTCTACGGTGACTATCTGCCCAATGCCGCTGTCTGTCCTGCGCCACTCGTATTCTGTCTCTGATAAGTTTTACCTTTTCTGCTGCGTCCACGACCATTTCTGGTCCTAACAAGGCTCTTTCTCCAATATCATCCCAAGATAAAGGTGTACGACACCTCCGTCCATATAAAGCCTCGAATGGTGACATCTCAATGATGGCCTGGTAGCTGTTGTTGTAAGCAAACTCTACCAAGTGTAGATGATCCTTCCAAGAACCTCCGAGATCCAATACGCAAGTGCGTAACATATCTTCTAGAGTCTGAATAGTCCTTTCAGACTGCCCGTCTGTCTGAGGGTGATATGCGGTACTGAACTTGAGCTGAGTGCCCAAGCTAGACTGCAGGCTCCTCCAAAAATAGGAAATGAAACGACTATCTCGATCTGAGACAATATGCACAGGAACTCCATGTAATCTGACAATCTGCTGTACGTATATCTCTGCTAGCTTCTTCGTCGAAGTACCCACTTTAAAAGGTAAGAAGTGGGCTGATTTGGTCAACCTATCCACGATGATCCAAATTGCGTCTTTTCCTCCTGGAGAACGAGGAAGTCCTGAAACGAAGTCCATAGTCACGTGCTCCCACTTCCATTCTGGAATGGGTAAGGGTTGAAGCAATCCTCCTGGCCTCTGTCGATCTGCTTTTACCTGTTGGCACACTAAACATCGGGATACGAAGCGTGCTACTTCGCGCTTCATACCATACCACCATACATGCTTCCTCAAATCTCGATACATCTTGTTGGCTCCGGGATGCATCGAGTACTGAGAGCGGTGTGCCTCCTGTAAAACTTCTTCGTGCAGCTCTCCACTTGGCACACACATCCTCGTGCCATGTCGTAAGGATCCATCATCCGCAATAGTAAAATCGTCTATCAATCCTGCCTGAACTTGTGCTCTAATATTTCGTAGAGTCTCATCATCATACTGTGCCGCTCTAATTTTGTCCATCAGTTCTGATTGAATCTGCAGTCCCCACATCTGAATCTCAGCTCCTGGAACTAAGACCTCAATTTCTAAGCTCTCAAGATCAGCTAATAAGTGTCTATCCGAAGTCAAATATATAGCCATTGGGTACCTGCTCAAGGCATCCGCGACTACGTTGGCTTTCCCTGGATGATACTGTAATGAGATATCAAAGTCTTTTATCAATTCCAAACACCTTCTCTGTCTCATATTCAGCTCCTTCTGTGTAAACACGTACTTTAAGCTTTTGTGGTCCGTGAAGATCTCCACACGCTCTCCGTACAGATAGTGCTTCCACAGCTTTAGGGCAAAGATATCTGCTGCTAACTCCAGATCGTGAGTGGGGTAGTTCTTTTCATGAGGGCATAATTGTCTCGAAACATAGGCAATTACTTTCCCGTGTTGTTGAAGAACGCATCCCAACCCTTTTCTCGAAGCATCACTGTAGATAGTGAATCCACCTGTCCCTGATGGCAATATCAAAACTGGCGCTGTCATCAATCTCCTTTTCAGCTCATCGAATACGACTTGACATTCTTCTGTCCAGACAAATTCTACATCCTTCTTGGTCAGCCTAGTTATTGGCTCTGCAATCTTGGAGAAGTCTTGTACAAATCTTCTATAGTATCCTTCTAGTCCGAGAAAGCTCCTGATTTTAGCTACCGTGCAGGGGGTAGTCCATGACTTCACTGCCTCTATCTTCTTTGGGTTAACTAAAATTCCGTCACCTGTCACCATGTGTCCAAGAAATTCAACCTCTTCAAGAAAGAACTCACATTTTGAAAGCTTCCCGTACAATCTCTCTCTCCTGAGAGTTTCTAAGACTATTCTCAAGTGCTCTTCGTGCTCTTCTGGGGTTTTTGAATATACTAGAATATCGTCAATAAACACCACTAAGAACTTGTCAAGGTACTGGTGGAACACCTTGTTCATCAAGTTCATTAATACTGCTGGTGCATTGGTTAAACCAAACGACATTACTGTAAATTCAAACTGGCCATATCTGGTTCGAAAGGCGGTCTTCGGTATGTCTTCTTTCTTCACTTTCACCTGGTGATAGCCTGACCTCAAGTCTATTTTTGAAAACACCTTTGCTCCGTTCAATTGATCGAAAAGATCATCTATCCTCGGCAGCGGGTATTTGTTTTTGATAGTGAGGTTATTCAAAGCTCTATAATCGATACACATACATACCGTGTCATCCTTCTTTGGTACAAATAATACCGGTGCTCCCCATGGCGATAAACTGGATCTAATAAAATCTTTGTCTTGCAGCTCCTCAACTTGTTTCTTCAGTTCTACCAACTCGTTGTTGTTAACTCTATAGACATGTTGTGAAATAGGCTCCGCTCCTGGTATTAAGTCTAGAGAGAACTCAACATCTCTGTCTGATGGCAAACCTGGCATCTCCTCTAGAAATACATCCAGGAACTCCGCTATAAGTGGATGTGGTAACTCTTCTTCTTTCGCCCTGGCTCCGCAAAAAGTGCCTCTGATCCGCTCCTCTGCTCCTCTGGCAATCTCGAACTCTGGCTCTCCTGGTGGTCAAAATACTACTCTTCCTCCGCGACAATCTATAGAAGCATGGTGTTTACTCATCCAGTCCATTCCGAGTACAATATCGTATTTTGGAAGTGGCATAACGAGTAAACTCACGCTCAACTCTCGGTCTTCTAATGACACTCTCCGATCCTTGCAACAATCACGGACTAGGATAATGCCTCCTCCTGTCGTGATCTTGCAAGTCCTATCTAATGGTTCTGTTTCTAAATGATGTTTAAGGGCATAAGATACAGATACGAAACTATGGGTAGTACCAGAATCAAACAATGCAAGTGCTGGAATAGAATCGAGTAAAACTGAACCTGAAATTACGTCTTCAGCTGGCTCGGCCTCCTCAGTGGTCATGGCGTAAGCTCATCCTTGTGGTGCTCCTCTCTGTTGCTGCTGCTGCTGAGCAAACCTCTCCTGCTGTGATGGAAGTGGAGGTACTCTCTGCTGGCCTCCTAGTACAATAGGTGCTCTAGCTGGTCCTCTCTGAGCTGCTCCTCCTCCTTGGCGAGTCTGAATAGCTGGGCAGTCCCTCAGCTGATATGCTGCTGATCCACATGATAAGCAAGTGCCCAACCTTTTTCTGCAGATGTCTCTTGTATGTCCCATCTTTCCGCAATACGAACATGGGGTAGCGAGTTGATTATGCCTCTGTGGTTGCTGTTGTTGAGCATGTCCTCGAACTGGTGCCTGTTGCTGGTGTTGCTGCTGGTGTTGTTGCTGGTGTTGTTGCTGGTACGGCCTATGTTGTTGTTGTTGTTGAAAGTGTGGGCGCTTGGCTGGTACTGTGTTACCTTCTGTTGCTCTAGATGTATCGCGTCCTCTCTTGGGCCTAAGGTCCAAGTTATCTTCGACAATCTGGGCATCCATCAGAATACCCTCAAATGTAGCAGTACGTCGTCCCGAAGTACGAGACTTGATCTCCCTATTCAATCCTTTTTTGAATTTCCGAGCTCTGTCTCCTGGGTCTCGAATCATCGATGGCGCAAATCGACTCAATCGACAAAACTCTGCAGCATACTCGTCGACTGACATGCCTCCTTGGACTAAGTCATGAAACTGACTTTCTAAAGCTCCCAAGGCTACGTCAGGAAAGAATTTCTCTTTGAATAGTTCTTTAAAGTTCTCCCAAGTAAGTCCTTCAGCGGTGAGTCTCGGCTCTGTACGATACCACGTCAGTGCGATATCAAACATCTGACTGCCAGCGGCCTCTATCTGAAGAATCTCTGGAATCTGTGATAAGCGCAAATTCCTTTCTATGTCTTCTAACCATTCGTCAGCATATAGTATTCCTTCTGTGCCTTTGAACTCTCGAGGCATCATCCTCTTAAAGTCTACTATGGTACCGGACCTCTATTGTTGCTGACCTTGATGTTGCGGTTGTCGTGCTACTCTCTCCACAGCCTGGAGAGTCATCTGATTAGCATTCTCCATGCTCTCTCTCATCAGTTCGGTCTGCGCCTGGTGTGATTCTGCTTGCATTATCTGAGCCTCAGCTTGAACACGTTGAGCTTCTGCGGTTACTCTCTGGGCCTCTAGCATGCCCTGCATCAATGCGAACATCTGTGCCCCATCAGCGGGCACTCCTCCGAAAATTGGTGTCGGTGGTGGTGGAAGGTCGTCTGCATAGTTGGGGCAATCCTCTGTATAGGTGGAGGAGGAATCCCGTTAATTGCAGACACTCCCACACGAATAGGAGATATAGGAGAATCTCCAGGTATCTGTTCGTCAGGTTGAGATGTGGCAGTCCTCTCTGAATTGGCTGCTCCCATTCTCATGGATCTAGTATTCGGCGACATCCTGAATACAGATCAAAGAATCAATTAAGGTGATAGATGTGATATTATCAAGGAAGGACACTAAAGTGCTAAGGAAGCAATCCATTAGAATAGCAATAAGAAGTTCAGAATTTCCTAGTGTGATTGAGCATACTCTCATCCTAGATCCTATTTCTATATCCTAGCACAGGCTCGTAGCAATACAACTAAGTTGTCGCACTACCACGATATCGCATAACTTGAGAAAACCAGACCTGCATGGGCCACCACTAAAAATGTGTCACGACACGCACCCGGTATAGGGGCACGAGAGCGTGGGTACGTCCAGCCTACGCCGCAGCATCGGCGGTAGAATGCTGTCTAGGTCACAGTAATACTAGATAACTAAACACCTGTCAATAATATACATCTCCATAATCTCACAATATAACTCAATCACCACAACTATAAGGAACGATAAAAGATAAAAGGAAATGACATAGTTAAACACCATGTCTCAAACATAAAGATACTCACAGTCTAGCTGTCCAACACAAGTCTCCAATTAAACTTACAATAGGACTAAACATAAACTGAAATATCCTCCATAAGTCTCAAACATAAATAAATACTATCTAAATAGCTGTAGGCAAAGTCTCATCTAGAAGCATAGTCTCTTCTAGGATCTCTGGTGCATAGTCTGCTTCTATACCTGGTCCGTAATGCGTAGTACAGAAATCCTCAAGGTTCTCTGGAAAAAATATCCAGTCAGGATTGGAACAAAAATACACCTCTAACAGCAGTTCCACATATATTGACAAAAACTATAACACAGTGTAAAGAAATACAAGACAGATATGAAATAACTGGAAATAAGAAATACTGGAATAAAGAATGCTGGAATAAAGTACTGGAATATCATCATCAATAGCATCTGACATGGAATAGAACTACAAGTGTACGCAAGTACAAAGAACTGGTATGTAAGTGTATGTAAGAACAACAACTAGAACATGTGGAAATACAAGATCAATCTATCAAGATACATGTCAAGAATCATCTAACTAAGTGTATGAAATATCAGTATATCATGTGATCGGCTTGGGTTATATGACTCATTACATGGATTAGCGATCATCCCCAACAGGTCAGGCTAACCAGAATTTAACAGCGATGAGGCATGTAAGGGTAAGGCTGCACCGACCTGAAATGTGGGTGAGCTAATGCTGCATGTAAGGGGTATGATCACACAAGCTACTAATACTTCTCCGTTTTCCCTGCTAGCACGATGGATTTCCATCACGACTCCTCGTGACAGGTCTCAATGATGCCAACTCATGTAAAGAACAGTGTCAGAGTCATGTACGCTATACAACAAGAATTATAGAGATAATCAACATAATAGAAACTGTCAGAGAATGTACTCGCCTGTGGTCCTTAGCTGCCAATACCAAAGTCCGGGTTCCAAGGTACCGTCTGAGTGATCCAACAGTCCTATAGATATATCATAAACACAATACTGCATCAGGCATCACACTAATACACGATCAACAGAATGATCAAGGATTATACTAGGGGTCGCGTCTGTAATTACTGTGCATAACAGACAGTCAATGGTACGGTCTTGCCAGTACGTCAGTGTACATATGGCAGTCTACTATCATGCTACATGGTCACAGGTAGATGTGGCTACGGGGTATCCGTGGTCACAATCAAGACATCTCGGACATGTGATACATAGGACTTAATATGAACTAATCTCTCATCGTACTAATTAATTACATTTATAATAGATATGTGTAAGTGTATTAACCTAATTGAGCATTATACGGTTCGTAGGCATATATATTAACCTACATTAATTTATGATTATAATACACGTATTGATATACTAGGGAATACCTACACATTACTTATACGCAAGTATATAGATATTAGTTGGAAACATTATATATATATATACACCAATATACCAATATGTATGCAAATACGTATATACATACGTCCTTAGTTACTTGTATATCATCGCAGGAAATGATGGGAACGTGGACAGGAGCTAACCTGCGCTCGGCACGATGACGATTACGAGGTGATGGTCACGAACAGGGAAGGCTGGTCGATGTGCAGGGTTGGTCGTCGAACTCCATTCGGCAGCGTCGGTCTCCTCGGGAACTTCTCGGTCGACAGCGTCGGTCTCCGCGGGAACTTCTCGATCGGCAGCGTCGTTCAGCACTCGGCGCTCGGCGTTCCGCGCTCGGGGCTCGGGGCTCGGCGTTCAGAGCTCGGCGCTCGGCGTTCAGCGCTCGGTGCTCGGGTGCAGCGGGTGTCCGGCGCTCTGGGCAGCGGGTGTCCGGCGCTCGGGGGTGTCCGATGAGGAACATCAAGGTCGGGGGGGTTTAGATGGTCGGCTGGGGGTGTATTAGATTTTGGTTGAAAAGAATAAAGAAGCTATACTTATGTATATATATGATCATAGTAGACTTTGGGTTGACCTAGAATTAGGTCTGGTCAAGGCCTTCCTGGAATTGGGCTTCTCATGGGTATTACAATGGTTGGAATTTTAATAAAGAAATTGCTAAGATGCATTGGTTCGATGGTCTGAGGCCATGGTTCAGGAATTTTGATGTCGTATTACACACTCCCAAGAATTTATGGAATTTACCTAAAGGAGAATTTGGGTTTATATACGTATCGTTCAACGGAAAGGATACCGTAATGTACTCTTGCACCAAGGTGTCTAAACAAATAAAAAGTTGTACAAGTTCGACTTATGAATCAATTTAATAAAAGTGAATGCACGTGGGGGTTAAAAATTCAAAACGACGGTGAGGTGCAACAAATTAAAATCACCAAAAATTGAGAATAATCAATTATCATGAAATTATTTACTCATTAATTACGAAAAGACGAAAATACCCCTAATCCAAAAAGTGGGGGTGACATTTTCCACCTCCGACACGTGGCTTTGTGCATGTCATATTTTTACAAGGGCACGTAGTTATGTGTTTGACTCTTCGTATTGTTCATAAATTATATATTAGACTTGCTCGTGTCCTTCGTTTGTTTGTGTGGTGGACTCGTGTCGCAAGTGTATCATAGATCTAGTGTGATACGGGAGCGATAAACTCTACGTGTTTGTTGTGTTGCATTTCTAGATCTATTTCCTATTGTTCTTAATAAATTATAATAAATATATATATATATATATATATATATATATATATATATATATATATATATATATATATATATATATATATATATATATAATAGCTATTGAATAAGTTATGTTATATATATACTTGTATGTTATATATATATATATATAGCTATGTGTGTATGTTATATCTAACTATATGTATACATTGTGGTTGTATATATATATATATATATATATATGGGTGAGGGTGTATATATATATATAGTTGGTATATATTAGTGTATATATATGTGTGTGTTATTGTATAAGAGAAGGGGGGCTCGACACATTAGCGACAGCAGCAATAGCTACAAAAGCATTAGCGACAGCAGCACAGCAATAGAAACCGCAACAGCAACAGCAACATTAGCGACAGCAGAAATAGCTACAATAGCAGCATCATTAGCAACATCAGCAGCAGCAACATTAGCAACAGCAGCAGCAGCAGAAATAGCGACAGCAGCAGCAACAGCAATAATAGTAGAAATATTAGCGACAACAGTAGCAGCAATAGCGACAGCAGCAGCAAATGCAAGCTCAAGAGAGCAGCAGCGTGTATTGGGGAGGGCTAACAAGTTGTACGTTAGCTAGTTGGGTTAGTAGTATATGCATTGTTAGTTTAATAGTTAGTTAGTTGTGGGTTATAGTTGGTAACTATACATATATCTATGTATGGTAAGGTATTAGTAAGTAGCTATATGTATGATAAGGTATTAGTTAGATTCTAAGCTATATATATTATAAGTATTGTATTGTATCAGTATGTTATATTTAGTAGCTAATTGATTAGCATATATTTAAGTTGAGTGTTAGACAATTACCTTGAGAAACCAAGGTAAGTGCCAAGGTATTGAGGATACCCAAGGTATTGGGTTTGGGTATCAAGAGGGGGATTTAGTAGTGCGATACTGCGTTGGTTCAAAACCAAGGTATCCATTTAGTAATTGTAATTAAGATTTTTTATATATTTAATATTGTTTGGATATGTATATATGATATTTCATACCTCTTGTTTGTGTATCTTGCTATACGGTATCTTAGTATCCTAGATTTAGCTTGTATGATCTAGATTCATAGTTTATGAACCCAACAACTTTGAAATAGACTCATGCAACCTAAAAATAGGTAGTTTGACCAAGTTTGATCAGTTTGACTTAGAGTTGACCTAGTTTGACTGTTTTGACTTAGAAATGGCTTGTTGACCTAGAAGTTGACTAGTTTAACTTATTTTCATTCTAAAATCTTGTATTGATGTTGTATTCCCTATCTAGGTCTTTGAGGCACCGTATCAGACATCTGTGAGACTATTTACCAGATTTCAGGCGAGTACATTCTCTGATAGTTTCTCATTTATGATATCCTCTATTTTTATTGTATCTAGTGTAGATATCCATATTTTCTTGACACGATGGTTATACGGATTGGTATATCTGGATCTCGTAATGAGATGTTATTCCTTGGTATATGGTATATCTTGTGCAAGCCTTGTTTCATTGTCCTTCTTGTACATATATAGACATTGATTCTCGGGGAGACTTGCTACCTTCCTAGGGAATCCCGTGCCATAGCATACCATAGTTGGATCCACTATACCAGACGGGGTTGGGGAGTATGTAGTATAGATATTTGATCATACCCATCTTGTATCTTGTTCTTGTATAGTGTTAATCATACACCGCATGTATGATTAGCTAGGCCATAAATCTTGTATCAAGTTCCCAAGCCGATCACATGCTAAAGCTAGTACTCACTCACTTAGTCATTAGTATTCTTGTTCATTGTTATATTGTTTATTCTTTTATTTACTTCCAGTATTTCTTTATTGTATATCTCTCTTGTATCTATTATTGTATCTTGTATATTCACATCTATTTACTGTTACATAGTTTTTATCATTGATTAGAACTGTTGTTAGAGATATATTCTGCTCCTTTCCTGACTGGATATATTTTTCCCAGATGACACGGAGGAGTGGTACCCTATACATTATGGGCCTCAGGATGTTGTGGGTTTAGAGTCGGAGACCCTAGCTCAGGAGAAACTTATCCCGACTGAGACAGATGACCCGGAACTTGTAGCTTCTTAGTATTCTTTTGTACTGAATTTGACTTCAGCTTATTATTTAGTATTTCTTCAGACTCATTAATGTTAATATTTTAGACTCATAAATTGTATGTGACTATTTTATTCTTTATCATATTCGTGCTCGTTTCTATCTTAGATCTGTGATTGAGTATAATGATATTGTTGGTGGCTCATTATATTGTTAGATAGATTATCCAAACAACGTTCTACCGCCGATTCTACGGATTAGGCTGAGCGTTGTTCTCGACTTGTATCCCTACATCGGGTGTGGATCGTGACACATTCCTAGTGGTGGCCTATGCAGGTCTCTTCGAGGTCGTAATTAGTGCGATTTGTAGTAGTGCTCTGAGAATACGAGCCTATTTCAGGATATAGGATATAGGCTATAGGCTATAGGCTGAGAATACTCAATCACACCTAAGAAAAATTCTTTTGATTTATTCAACTATTCTTCCTTGATATTGATTCTAGATCTTTTAATATGTCATTCCTTGAGTGTCTTACATCATGTGCCATATTGATTCTTTCTTTCACTTTGTCTCAGGATGCCTCCTAAGACTAGATCGCAGAAGGGGAGAGCAGCTTCTGAGAGGTCTGCGACATCCCGAGGGCCTGCACCAGTCACTTCTCCGGTGATTGGAGTGTCAGCTGCTTTTGGAGGTCCACCACCTACTCAGAGGACTATGCCAGCTGTATCTGAGGGACTTTTACCTCCACCTTCCGTGCCAGCAGATGCAACGCAGATGTTTACACTATTTCGTGAGGTGCTGGAGGCACAGAGGGCTCGGTCAGAGGCATATCAGAGGCAGACCGATGTCTTACGGCAGTGCATCAAGAGTGCTCATCAGCTTGCTCATGCCGTAGTAGAGAGAGGAGTTCTGGTCTAGCAGCAGGTTGCTCCTCAGGTTGCTCAGCTTCGGCCAGGCAACATTCAGGACTTCAAGCAGCTGGAGCCTAGGGTCTTCAAGGGGACGGAGGGCATCGTCTATGCTGATGTTTGGCTCGAGGACATTGAGCGTCTTATGAGGGGGTTGAGGCGGTAGGACTTCAACTGTTCGACGTCGTCCGCACTTGGTTCAGGAATGAGCCAATTCTTGTTGACGCAGGACAGTCTTGGGAGGTATTCAAAGACCTTTTCAAGAAGAAGCTCTTCGCTCGGGCAGACATGCTAGACTTGGGGAGGCAGTTTGAGAGCCTCATTTAGGGGAGCATGTCTATGGAGGTACGCTGCAGAGTTTGGCAGGTTGAGCCGATTTGCAGAGTATTTGGTGAGAGAGACGGAGGTTCGGGCTATTCGTTTCTGTGAGGGTCTAAACTGGGAAGTAAAGATCCTCATTCCGTCTTTTTATGAGACATACTCGGAAATACTTGCGGAGGCACGCAAGGTTGAGCGAAAGTTGGGTTTGAAGCCCAAGAGAGACCGTGGTTCTTTTTTGGGGGCCAATAATAGTGCAGTATCTGCCAAACGTCCTTATTTCTAGTCTAAGCCTTTTCAGCAGACACAACAGCACCAGACTCCAGCTAGGGCATTGTTTCACCAGGCACCACAGCAACAGAGGCAGTCACAGCAAGCTCCTTGCCACTTCTGTAAGAAGCTCGGCCATATTTGGGAAGTTTACAGGAGGAGGTTGGGAGTTTATTTGTATTGTGGTACCGAAGGGCATCAGATGAGAGAGTGTCCTCATCGTACAGTCTACGGAGCAGCTTCAGCTCCGAGGGCACAGACGAGACCACCTGCAGTATAGCCGAGGGGACCACTTCTGACCCAGCAACAGCGTCATATCCAGCATCAACAGCAGGGAGGTACACGTCAGGGATGAGTGTTTCCTATGACTGTCGAGGAGGATGAGCCCACCGGAGATGTCATCACATGTTCTATTCTTCTTGATTCCATTCCAGCTTTAGCTTTGTTTGATAGTGGTGTTTCCTATAGTTTTGTATCTGTTTCTTTTGCTCTGAAGCAAGGTTTGGTAGCTGAGTCTTTTCTTAGGACTTGCAAGATCATGATCGGGTCAGACATTATATCATGTTTAATGATATTTTTAAGGATCGAAGAGTCACTCTGGAAGGCCGGGAGTTCAGTGCATGTCTACTTGTAATGCCACTTCTGAGCTACAATATTGTACTCGAGATGGATTGGTTGAGTAGGCACCGTGCTAGTATAGACTGTAGAGGAGGTAGAGTTTTGTTTGGTCCGCCAGGAGAGCCAGAGTTTGAGTTTGCTAGAGGAGCTGCAGAGCAGGGAGAAGGCATTATTTGTGGAGCTATGGTGAAAGACAAGGAGTTGCCGCATCCGTTGATAGCAGAGTTCTTTGATGTGTTTTTTGAGGAATTGCCAGGAATGCCGCCAGATCGAGATATTGAATTCTCTATAGACTTGGTGCCAGGTGTAGAACCAATTTAACAACATGTCTATAGAGTAAACAACAGCGAGCTGGTCGAGCTGAAGAAGCAGGTGGATGAATTGCAGGATAAGGGGTTTATTAGATTGAGTTCTTCACCGTGGGGAGCCCCGGTATTATTTATACCGAAGAAGGATGGATCGGTGCACATGTGCATCAATTACAGGGAATTGAATAATTTTACTATCAAGAATAAGTACCCTTTGCCACGGATTGATGACTTGTTCGATCAGTTAAGTGGTGCCAAGGTATTTTCTAAGATAGATTTGAGATCAGGCCACTACCAGGTGAAAGTAAAGCCGGAGGACATATCGAAGACTGCTTTTAGAACTCGATATGGTCAGTATGAGTTTATGATGATGCCGTTTGGGTTGACTAATGCCCCAGGGGTATTTATAAACTTGATGAACAAGGTGTTCCATCATTACCTTGACAAGTTCGTGGTGGTGTTCATCGATGACATACTCATATACTCGAAGACACCGGAGGAGCACGAGGAGCATTTGCGGATTGTGTTGGAGGTGCTGAGGAAGGAGAAGCTATATGGGAAGATGTTCAAGTATGAGTTCTTCTTGGACAAAGTAGAATTCTTGGGGCATGTTGTGACTGGTGATGGTATTTCAGTGGATCCGAAGAAGATCGCAGCAGTGGAGTCTTGGAAGACACCGAGTTTGGTAACAGAGATTAGGAGTTTCTTGTGATTGGCAGGCTACTACAGGAAGTTTGTGCAAGATTTTTTGAGGATTGCCGAGCCGATGACCAAACTCACTAGGAAAGATATAGAATTTGTTTGGACAGAGGATTGCCAGGTTACTTTTGAGAAATTGAAGAAGAGGTTGACATCTGCTCCTATTTTGACGTTGCCATCAGGGTTTGGAGGTTTCACTATTTATAGTGATGCATCGGGGAAAGGTTTAGGTTTTGTTCTTCAGCAGAATAGAAAAGTGATTGCCTATACATCCAGGCAATTGCGTCCTCATAAGAAGAACTATCCTACCAATGATTTAGAGTTTGTAGTAGTCATCTTTGCCCTGAAGTTGCGAAAATACTATTTGTACGGAGAGCGTATGGAGATCTTCACAGACCACAAGAGCTTGAAGTATGTTTTCACATAGAAGGAGTTGAACATGAGGCAGTGTCGGTGGTTGGAACTGATGAAGGATTTTGACATCTCTTTGTATTATCATCCTGGAAAAGCTAATGTAGTTGCCGATGCCTTGAGCAGGTATCCGGTAGCTATGTTCTTGACGCATGATCGATATTTGTTGGAGGACTTGAAGATCTTGGGCATAGGTGATAGTTCCTGTTTTTGCTATACAGATATGGGGATTGCAGATATACTCAGAGTTGATGGACAGGATCAAGACAGCACAGTAGGAGGATGTATCTCTGAGGAGCATCAGAGCTCAGGTGAGAGCAGGATTGGAGGATGATTTCACCATTGCCAAAAATGGATCTTTGCGGCATGGAGTTAGGTTGTGCGTGCCTAGTAGGGAGATGCGTGAGGAGATGTTGCAGGAAGTGCATCGCTCTCAGTATTCTATACATCCAGGTGCCAACAAGATGTATCGGAATATGCGAGAGAGTGTGTGGTGGTATGGCATGAAGAGGGGAGTGGCAAAGTTTGTATCCAGATGCTTAGTGTGCCAGCAGGTGAAAGCCAAGAGGCAGAGGCCAGGAGGTTTACTTCAGCCATTACCCATTCTAGAGTGGAAGTGGGAGCACATTACTATGGATTTTGTGTTCGGACTTCCAAGATCTCCAGGAGAAAAAGACGCAATTTTGGTCATCGTTGACAGGTTGACCAAGTTGGCCCACTTTTGCCTTTCAAGGTGAGTTTGCCTACGGAGAATCTGACATATATATATATGAGAAAGATCGTCAGGATACATGGAGTTCCCGTCATCATACTCTCGGATTAGGATAGTCGTTTCACTTCTCATTTTTGGAGGAGTTTGTAGGCGAGATTGGGCACTCAGCTCAAGTTCAGTACTGCATATCATCCCCAAAAATATGGACATTCAGAGAGGACTATTCAGACTCTTGAGGATATATTGTGCACTTGTGTACTAGATTTTGAGGGTTCTTGGGAGGACCATCTCCTTTTGGTAGAGTTTGCTTACAACAACAGCTACCAGGCTAGTATAGAGATGTCACCATTTGAAGCTATGTACGATCGGAGATATCGTACTCCCTTGTCATGGGGCAATGTTGGAGAGAGAGTTTTGCTTGGGCCAGAGATGGTTGTGGATGCAGCGGAGAAGGTTCAGTTGATCAGAGACAGACTTCGAGTGGCGCAGGACAATGGCATTGGTCTGATAGCCACCGAAGACCTTTGGAGTTTAAGGTATAGTTTTAGATTTTTGTTTTGTGCTTGATATTGGTTGTTTGTTATAAATTAAGTTTTTAAGGTGGTGTTTGATTCTAGGTGGGTGGTTTGGGGTTTCTGAGAATTTTTCCAATACGAGGCACGATTCATTTTGGTGGAGGTGAGAAGCTTAGTCCGTAATTTATCGGACCTTTCACTATTCTAGAGAGGGTCAGTGTAGTTGCTTATAGACTAGACTTGCCACCTGCATTGGAGTGAGTGCACAACGTGTTTTACGTATCACAATTGAGACATTATATGACTGATCCTAGTCATGTGTTGGATCACTCGGAGATAGATATGGGCCATACTCTTAGCTATCCAGAGCAGCCAGTTGAGATTCTGGATCAGAGAGAGAAGGTGCTGAGGAACCAGATTATTCCTTTGGTATGCATCGCATGGAGGCATCACCCTCCGGGGGAGTCTACCTGGGAGAGAGGGGATAAAATACGAGAGCGTTATCCATATTTATTTGTGCCTTGAGGTATGTTCTGATATGTTCTTTCCTAGTTATATTCTGTTCTTTTGTTCTGTTATTTTCTGGCGTATTTTTCGTCTTTGAATTTCGAGGACAAAATTATTTTAAGGAGGGTAGACTGGTCACAACCACATTTTCTAGGAAAGGGTATTTTAGTTATTTCATATTTAATTAAATATTATGCATGTTAAATAATTATTTATTATATTATTTAATTATTATTATTAGATGTTAGATTATTGATTTGGACTTGTGTTAGTGGACCTAACTAGATTAGTTTAGACTCATGGACTAACATGTATTAATTTTTAGAATTTAGCCCAACTAGAAAGCCTATTGATTAGGAGGGTGATTAATTTAATAAAACTATTAGACTAGAACCTTCCCTCCTTAATTATTTCTTTATGAGAGGCCCCAAGGGGTATAATGGACATTATATAGTAGCTTGAGGGAGGGGCTAAGGGGGCCGGCCTATTTAAAAGAGGGGGAAAAGTTTCTCTCTCCTCTTTTTATATAAAATCTAGATCTAGAATTTCCCTCAACCAAAATTTTTCATTCCTACATTATTTTCCTACCAAATTTCATCCCAATTCCTTTTTAAATCACCATTGGAGACTAGTGGAGCAAGAATCTAGAAGGAGGAAGCAATGATCTACAAAGAGGAGCAATGATCTACAAGTTGGAGGCCAATTTTATCACATTTGGAGGTTGCATTGGAAATCCATCTTCCAATAGGTACAATTCAGTTTTCTCCTTAATTTAGATTCTAAATCTGAGATTTAACCATGAAAAATTAACCCATATGCATAGGCTACCCATAGGATTTGGATTTGAGTTCATAGGAGGCATGTTGAGAAAGTTATGGTACTTTTTGTGTCAATTTTGGGAGAATTCCAAGATTGACACTTGTTGTGTTTGTCAATTGGTCCTATAGATCAATTTGACATGTGTTTGTGTGTTTTTATGTTTGCAGCTAGTGTCATGTCCACAATTGGGTACGTGTAGATCGTATCCCAATAATTTGGTGATACGTGTTGATTTGGGGGATTTTCCTCCGATACGGGACTTTGTGCATATCATATTTTGACACGGATACGTAGTTATGTGTTTGACTCTTCATATTATTCATAAATTATATATTAGACTTGCTTGTGTCCTTCGGGGTACGTTTGGTTGTGTGGTGGACTCGTGTCGCAAGCGTATCATAGATCTAGTGTGATACGGGTGCGATACACTCCACGTGTTTGTTGTGTTGCATTTCTAGATCTATTTCCTATTATTCTTAATCAATTATAATAAATGTATATATATATATATATATATATATATATATATATATATATATATATATATATATATATATATATATATATATTGTTATGTTTATATATACTTATATGTGTTAGTGTATCATATATCTATATACCTAACACATATAAGTATATATAAACATAACAATATATATATATATATATATATATATATATATATATATATATATATATATAGCTATACTTCTATATATATAATAGCTATTGAATATATATACTTGTATGTTATATATATATATATACTTATATGTTATATATATATATGGGTACGTATATATATATATTATATATATATATATATATATATATATATATATATATATATATATATATATATATATATGATACTATATATATAGCTATGTGTGTATGTCATATCTAACTATATGTATACATTGTGGATGTATATATATATATATATATATATATATATATATATATATATATATATATGGAGTGTATATATATATATATATATATATATATATATATATATAGTTGGTATATATTAGTGTATATATATGTGTGTGTTATTGTATAAGAGAAGGGGGCTCGACACATTAGCGACAGCAGCAACAGCAACAACAGCAGCAGCATTAACGACAGCAGAAATAGCGACAACAGTGGCAACAATAGCAACAGCAACAATAGCAGCAGCATTAGCGACAACAGAAATAGCAACAGCAGCAGCATCATTAGCAACAGCAACAACAGCAGCAGCAGCAACAGCAACATCAGCAGCAGCATTAGCATTAGCAACAGCAGCAACGGCATTAGCGATAGCAGCAGCAGTAATAGCGACAGCAGCAGCAAATGCAAGCTCAAGGGAGTAGCAGCGTGTATCGGGAAGGGCTAACAAGTTATAAGTTAGCTAGTTGGGTTAGTAATATATGCATTGTTAGTATAATAGTTAGTTAGTTGTGGGTTATAGTTGGTAACTATACATATATCTATGTATGGTAAGGTATTAGTAAGTAGCTATATGTATGATAAGGTATTAGTTAGATTCTAAACTATATATATATTATAAGTATTATATTGTATTAGTATGTTATATTTAGTAGCTAATTGATTAGCATATATTTAAGTTGAGTGTTAGAAAATTACCTTGAGATACCAAGGTAAGTGCCAAGGTATTGAGGATACCCAAGGTATTAGGGTTGGGTATCAAGAGGGGGATTTAGTAGTGTGATACCGCGTTAGTTCAAAACCAAGGTATCCATTTAGTAATTGTAATTAGCATTTTTTTTATATTTAATATTGCTTGGATATGTATATATGATATTTTATACCTCTTGTTTGCGTATCTTGCGATACAGTATCTTAGTATCCTAGATTTAGCTTGTATGACCTAGATTTATAGTTTATGAACCCAACAACTTTAAGATAGACTTATGGAACCTAGAAATAGATAGTTTGACTAAGTTTGACCGATTTGACTTAGAGTTGACCTAGTTTGATTATTTTAACTTAGAAATGGCTTGTTGACGTAGAAGTTAACTAGTTTAACTTATTTTTATTCTGAAACCTTGTATTGATGTTGTATTCCCTATCTAGGTCTTCGAGGCACCGTATTAGACATCTGTGAGACTATTCACCTGACTTCAGACGAGTACATTCTCTGATAGTTTCTCATGTATGATATCCTCTATGTTCATTATATCTAGTATATATATTCATGTTTTTTTGACATGATGGTTACACAAATTGGTATATCCGGATCTCATCATGAGATGTTATTCTTTGGTATATGGTGTATCTTGTGCAATCCTTATTTTATTTTCCTTCTTGTACATGTACAAACACTGATTCTCGGGGAGACTTGCTACCTTCCTAGGGAATCCCGTGCCATAATGTACCATGGTTGGATCCACTATACCAGTTGGGATTGGGGAGTATGTAATGTAGATATGTGATCATACCCATCTTGTATCTTTTTCTTGTATAGTGTTAATCATACACCGCATGTATGATTAGCCAGGCCATAAATCTTGTATCAAGTTCCTAAGCCGATCACATGTTAAAGCTAGTACTCACTCACTTAGTCATTAGTATTCTTGTTCATTGTCATATTGTTCATTCCTGTATTTACTTTCAGTATTTCCTTATTGTATATCTTTCTTGTATCTATTATTGTATCTTGTATATTCACATCTATTTACTGTTACATAATTTTTATCATTGATTAGAACTGCTGTTAGAGATGTACTCTGCTCATTTCCTGACTGGATATATTTTTCCCAGATGACATGGAGGAGTGGTACCCTACATATTACGGGCCTCAGGATGTTGTGGATTTAGAGTCGGAGACCCTGGCTCATGAGGGACTTATCCCGACTGAGATAGATGACCCGGGACTTGTAGCTTCTTAGTATTCTTTTATACTGGATTTATCTACCGCTTATTATTTAGTATTTCTTCAGACTCATTGATGTTAATATTTTAGACTCATGAGTTGTATGTGACTATTCTATTCTTTATCATATTTATGCTCATTTTTATCTTAGATCTGTGATTGAGTATAATGATATTGTTGGTGGCTCATTATATTGTCAGATAGATTACCCAAACGTTGTTCTACCGCCGGTTGTGCGGCGTAGGCTGGACGTTGTTCCCAACTTGCATCCCTACATCGGGTGCGGGTCATGACAGTCTTGTCAAGATATGGATTTGGAAGACCCAAGACTTGCGTGTCGTGGACAACTTGTGCACAAGGTTTATGGTTTCCGCGGACGGTTGTCGAGGCGCTGGGACCGATCCGATCCGGACAAAAATATATGTATAGTCGTATGTTATGGACGGAGTGTTATGTAATGGGGCTCGCCACATGCGTTGCATATCATTTTTGTCTCGAGACTGTAACCCGTTATTTATGGCTATGCCATCGACTTTTGTCATATAGATAAGTCATACTCGCTTAGCGGCTATCCGCGTGTGAGTCATTGATTCGTATCCAATAATCTGAATCAACTAAACGATATGAATATGAGACACTTGTGAGTAATAGAAATATTTCAACGTCCAACACTTTCGAATAATCTGTGTAACTCGTGCACCCGAAATATAATCTCGCTCACAGCACAATGTTTCAATATACTATTGTCCCTGAATTTTATTATATGCTGCTCGTGTTTGAAATAACTATGTTTGCCTTGGACAGAGAAGGACAAATGGTAAGTTGGTAAGTCTCGCCGTGTTTTCTCTTATATCGCACGGCGCACTGCCATACTAGTTAAGCTATTCAATATTGCCATAAAACGGATCCTAATACAAGATTAGAAAGATAATTAAATAGATGATGCACGGAACCTATTGAACGTTTTTGGATTTTTCGAGCGGGAGAGTAGCCTCTCCACCAGTGCATTCATGTACAAATAACCCACCAGATTGCTTGTAGGGTGCGGAAGAACCTCGTTCGGTGCGGATGCCTCCTTCGTGCGTGCTAAGGCGTGGAGCCCACTCCGAAGCCTTGGAGCGTTGTGACCTGGAACTAAAGCACATATACAGGACATAATGTTGGAACATCGCCTATACATCATTCCACCAATGTAGCCACTTGGCATGCTTTTATTATTTCAGTGAGAGAGGCTTGAGCAACTTGTAATCCTGGTCTAGCGCCGCCTATAACACTTGTTCAATATCAATAAAGAGTATGCTTAACTTCTACTTGTGTTATTCAGTGCTTCCGCTATTGACGACTCTGTGAACTTGTTACCAATCGCCTATGTGTTTATAATTACGCTGCACTTGGAAATTTTGTGGCTTAGATCTCTTACCGCCAGTATGAACCATGGCCTTGCACAAGAGCGGCTTACGCTCGTGTAGCATCACGCACAGATGAGTCAAGCGATCGTCCCCCGGGAGCGCTGGTACGGTAATTCTCACCTAGCGAGGACAGCCGACTAGCCTGCGGGAGATCAGGACGTGACACGCTATGCTTGCAGCTGTTCCAGTGACCACTTCTATGAGGACAGTGGACATCCTTGGGGCGAAGGACGCTCAACCGACGAAGAAGAAAAGTTTTGCCATGGATATTGCAGAGTTCAAGAAGATCTACAATATTCCGTTCAAGGGAACAGAAGAAGCCATCGTTGCGATGAATTATTTAGCTTAAGTGGAGAAGCATCTTGAACTCCTCAACATCACTGGGCTTAAGATAGTGTCATGTGCGTAATTACTGTTGATATCCAACACGCACTACTGGTGGCAAAGTCGAAAATGCATGCTTGCTGGAGTGAACGGGGCTACGAAGATTATGTGGTCGATGTTCAAAGAAAACTTTCTGGAATATTAGTTTTTCTCAATGGAACATCGCCAAAATAAGCAAGATTTCAGCAGGCTAGAACGGGTTGATATGTCCGTGAAGACGTATGAAGCAAAATTTTCCCGGGTGTCTCAGTATTCTGCTACCCGGTTCACTAATGATGCGACCAAGGTCCGTCGCTTCGAGCAGGGACTTAGACATGCTCTACAGTCGCAAGTGGTGATTCATAAGTATAAGACCTTCAAATAATCTTTCGACTATGTGAAGGAGCTAGATAAACACTATCCTGCTGCAGCTCCTATAGCCCAACTAGTGCTTAATATCAATAATAAATGATCAAATGTTGGGGGAAGGCACGATGGCCCAATGAGCCCCAACAATGGCAGCTTCTAGGGCAATAATTATAGTGGGCCTTATTATCATCGATGACGCATCAAGGGGCATACCTCTCCTAACTGTCAAGTCCCCGAGGGAGGATACTTTAAGTGAGGTCGCCTGGGCCACAGATTGCGGGATTGTCCAGGAAGAAATGCTAATTAGGGTCCTCCGCGCCAATAGCCGCCACCTCAGATTTTTTAGAGAAGTGGGCAGGCTCCACGGGCGCCCCAGGCTGGACAAAATCAGAATCAGAGAATCGGTGCACCAGGTCGAGTCTTTGCTTTGACTCAGAAGGAATCCTTCGCCTCGGATACTATTGTGACAGGTATACTGTTATTTAATGGCATTCCTACATGTGTACTATTTGACTTTGGAGGTACTCATAATTTCATATCTGCTGATTATGCTATAGAACATAAACTGAAAAAAATCTGTATTAAACATAAAAGTTAGTGTTATCACTCTATCTAGGGTAGAGATGTATGCAAACTTGACATATAAGGACGGTGTCACCCTCACTTTCAAATAAGGGTAGTTTGGTAATTTGACATGGGTACTTTATTTTAGGATTTATTATATTAAATATTATGCATGTGTAATTATTTATTATTGTATTATTTATTTATTGTTAGTGTTAGATTTATTTTGGACTTATGTTGTGGACCTAACTAGTTTAATTATGTGCATGAACCCAACATTTGTTTTCGCTTAGAATGAGCCCAATAATTAGTCCCATGGTTTAGGAGGATGAATTAATTAGTGAAACCATTAGATAGAACCTTCCATCCTTAATTAATTTCTTTATGAGAGGCCCCAAGGGATATTTTAGACTTTACATATTAGCTTGAAGGAGGGGGTAAGTGAGGCCTATACAAAGGGGATGAAAACTCTCTCTCTCTCTTCATTTTTCATTCCAAATCTAGATCTAGAATTTCTTTCAACCAAATTCCATCAAATCTCTACCAATTTCCACCCAAATTCCTTTCCTATTCTTCATTGGAGGCTACTACAACATGGATCTACAAGGAGAAAGCAAGGATCTACAAGAAGGAGCAATGATCTACAAGTTGGAGTCATTTTAGGGATTTTTCATTGGGAATTCATCTTCCAATCGGTATATTTTAGTTTTTCCTCTTTAATTAGGTTCTAAATATAAGATTTAATAATGAGAAACTATCCTATATGTATAGGCTACCCATAGTAATTGGTTTTAGGTTCATAGGAGGCCTATGGAGGAAGTTATGTGTATTTTTGTGTCAATTTTGGGGCACATGTTGTATTTGTCAATTGGTCAATTAGACTAAATTGATATGTGTTTGATTATTTGTAGCTAGTGTCGTATCCATAATTGGATACGTGTATGTCCTATCCCAACAATTTGGAGATACGGGTTGATTTAGGGGGTTTTCCTTCAAAACGGGGCTTTATGCAAGTCATATTTTGACACGGACACATAGTTAATTATATTATTGTTCGTATATTTCATAATTAGTATTCTAGACTTGTTCATGTCCTTCGAGATACGTTTGGTGGTGTGGTAGAGCCATATCGCAAGCGTATCGCAGAATGAGTGTGATACGGGTGTGGTGCACTCCACGTGTTTGTTTCATCGTCCTCATCTCTATGTGTGCTTGTGTGTGTGTGTGTGTGTGTGTATATATATATATATATATATATATATATATATATATATATATATATATATATATATATATATATATATATATGATATATTATGTGATGTGTATATGTATTTGAGAGTGTATTATATGATATAGTATATATGTGTATACATATAGCTAAGTGTATCTATATCTAAGTTTAAGTGTATATGTATATCTATGTATATATGTGATATCTATAGAGTATATATATATATATATATATATATGTTTATGTGTTGTGCGTGAGTGTATATATATATATATATATATATATATATATATATATATATATATATATATATATATATATGAGGGGTTTGATACATATATGTTGTATGAGCTATAAAGAGTATATGTATCTATGTGTATGTTTATATCTAGCTAATGCTACAGTTACAACCAAATGCTTACAACCCTTTTACAACTAGAGTCACTGACAGGTGGGGCCGGGTGGGACCCACCTGTCAGGGTGGGGGAGAGAGGTTGTAAGAGGGTTGTAAGCATTTGGTTGTAAACTGAGCATTATTCTTATATCTATCTATATATATAAGTGTGTGTGTGTGTGTGTGTGTATATATATATATATATATATATATATATATATATATATATATATATATAAGTGATTATGTTATCTATACATATATGTATGTATGTAAGAGTGTATATATATATATATATATATGTAAATGGAGATTGATATATATATAGAGATTGTTTATACATAGTTTGGTATATGTACGTGTGTGTGTGTGTATGTGAGAGGTGCAGCAGCAGTGTCGCAGCAGCGAAGTGCTGCAGCGAGCGGTGTGCAGCAGCGCACCAGCATCCAGCACGTACAGCACAGCACATCAACTACTACAGCGAACAGCAGCGCAACGTAACGCAACTCAGTGTGCTGCAGCGAACACAGCGAGGCAGCACCGCAGCAACCGTGTGTGCAGTAGTGTACCGTAGTGCACAACAAGTACAGTCTCAGTCAGTAGCATTCAACCTCAGCATTTAGCATACAGGAAGTTTCAGTATCAGAATCAGTTTCAGGTTATTAGCACAGTTAGGTAGTGGTTCAGTGAGGTATTGGTTAGTTGGTGTATATATGGTTTAGTTATTAGGTATGGGTAGTAGTTAGGTATATTAGTTAGTCTAGTGATATACTTGTTAGCTAGTATATCAGTTAGATGGTTTAGCTGGTAGGTTAATGTTAGCTATTAGTTTAGTTTAATAGTTATATAGATATAGCTTGATGGTGTAGTAGTTAATTGTTAAGTTAATAGTTAGATAGGTATGTGTATTTATTAGCCTAGTAGCTATGTGTAGTACTATATGTATCTATGTATGTTATGAGTATGTATGATAGGTAGTAGGTATGTAATGATATGTATTGTTAGTGTTAGTAGTTAGTAGTTTTTCATAGTTAGTATATGATTAGCATATAGTTAGTATATTGGGGTTATCTATATATTAGCTATACGTATTAGGATTTGAATTACCTTGGGATACCAAGGTAATGTCAAGGTATTGAGGGATACTCAAGGTATTGGGTAATGGCTTGGTTTAGTCTAGTTGGTTACTATAGTAGTTAGTTAGTTAGTTATATATGTTCAATTATGTAGATAGTTAGATATGTAAACTAGTATATATATGTTATGATTGATAGTTAGTAGTTGATAAATATGTTAGTTTAGTTAGTGTAGCGATTAGTATATAGTTAACTATATATATGTATCTATATTTTAGTAGAGTATATATATATTGTAATTAGTATCTAAGTATTGCTTTGATTTATATATTATACTAATTAGTATATATTGTTATAGTTAGTAGTTAGTATTGGGGGATTAAATATGTATTAGCTATATTAATGAGGTTTTGGGTCGATACTCAAGGTATTGGGTTTGAGTATCGGGATAGGTATGAGGTAGTGCGATACGCATTGGTGAACGGCCAAGGTATCCTAATTTCATTGATTTATTAAGTATTATGTGTATTGATTTGTATACATATCTAAACTAGTATTTTCATATATTAAAACTTGTGTATCTTAGGATACGGTATTTTGTGTGGTTCTTAGTATCTTAGATTAGTTAGTATAGCTTAGTTTCATATTGCATTGACTTAGTATCCTAGTGTAGACTCATACACCCTAGAAATAGTTGGTTTGACTTAGAAATGGCTTTGTGACCTAGATATTGACTAGTTTAACTTAATTTATTCCAATACCTTGTATTAATGCAATATTCCATATATAGGTTTGTGTGACACCAGTTGGGACACAGTTTGATATTCATTGCTTGAACGACAGGCGAGTACATTCTGTAATAGTTTTCATTATTTGATAATTACTATAATGCAAGTATTTAGAAATATTTTACATGACTCTTGACACATTGGTACACGGACTAGTATACACATGGATCAGTCAAGGGATATTATATATATATATTGTTCATTGTTCCTCATGTTCTCAATGTTTTACTTAGACAACGTTTCAATTTTCAATGTTTAATTTAGACAATATTCAATGTTCAGTGTTCAATGTTCAATGTTTAATGTTCAAGGTTTATTGTTTATATGGCCTTGAGTATATTGCATCACAACGTGTCATGGTTGGATCCATTATACTAGTTGGGGGAAAGAGAAAGTGTTAGCTAGATATGTGATCAAATTCTAGACAATGTTCAATGTTTAACTTAGACAATATTTATCCAACGTTAAAGTAGACAATGTTCACCCAAGCCGATCAGATATCTAACTAGTATTTCAATCACTTAGCATAGTTACAGTTCTTCAAAACATTCTAGTTCAATGTTTCATTCTATTATCTTGTTCTAGTTTATCGTGATCATTGTATACCATATTGTTCATTATTTACCTATTTCTTCTACCATAGTTGATATTGTTCATTGTTTTTCGTCTTGTATTATATTCTCTATTTTTGTTTATAGTCATTATCAATTAATTGAAACTGCTATTGGGTTGTACTTTGCTCCAATCCTGACTGGATATATTTTTCAGATGAATGGTTAGAAAAGATGTGTCCCACTTACTACGGACTAACAGATGGAGTATCACCTGAGGATGTAGTGCCAGATACTGAGGCCATTTAGATTTTTCTACCTTGTAGTAGTTGTTCCTTTTAGATTGTGGATTGTATTATTATTTTGAGATCTTTTGTGTTTAGATTTGAGTTTGACATGTGATGTATTGAGACTTGTATTTATATTCTTTCTATTCCATATCGTGCTTACATCTTCCTTTAGTTTTATATGTGATTGAGTATCATTTGGAATTGAGATAGCATGATAATATTTTATATACATTGTGTGAGATATTAGATAGGATAGTAGACCAAGATAGCGTTCTACTGTCGATTCTGTGGTGTAGGCTGGACGTACCCACGTACTCGTGCCCCTATACCGGGTGTGGGTCATGACATATTTTTAGTGGTGGGCCATGCAGGTCAGGCTCCGCAATAGTGCGATATCGTGGTAGTGTAATGACTTAGTTGTACTATTTTGAGCCTGCGATAGGATATGATATAGGATACTAGGATGAGAGGGATACTCAATCACAACTAGAAAATAATTCCAACATAATTGAATCTTTCCATCATATCGCTTTCCTTGAAAAAATTTGTCCTTCTTTGATGATATCGTATCTTGCTCAATATTGATTCCTTATTTCGAATCTGTCATCAGGATGCCGCCGAAGACGCGTTCCCAGCGCTCAGGTGCAATATCAGCATGATCAGTCACTTCATCGCCTATGAGGGCAGCACCATCAAATGCTATTCCAGAACCTACGTTCCAGAGGTTGACTTTACCGATCCAGGTGGGAGTTTTTACAGTAGCTTTTGGAGGTGCTCCACCTCCGGTACGGAGGGCAGCACCGGCAGTTTCAGGGGATCTTCTACCCCCACCATCCGCAGTCGATCAGACACAGATGTTTGCTCTCTTTCAGCAGATGATGGAGGCGTAGTAGCGACAGTCAGAGGTTCTATGACAGAGCATAGAGAATGCTCACCAGATCGAGCTCGCAGCAGTTGAGAGAGCTACCGCAGTCTAGCCACAGACGCAGACGACTGGATATCTATCTGCTAATTCTCAGCAACCGAGGCCAGGGACTATCATTGACTTCAAGAGGATGGGGCCTAAGGAATTTTTGGGCACCGAGAGAATCTTGTACGCAGACGACTGGATAGAGGACATTGAGAGGGACCTGCGATTGGCACAGATTCCTGAGAGCTTGTAGGTAGAGGCAGCAGGTAGTATGATGTTCGATATTGCGCTGACATGGTTCAGGACAGACCCCAAGATATCAGCGTCAGGATTTACTTGGGGAGCTTTCAAGGAGCTTTTCGAAGAGAAGTTCTTCCCGGATGTGGATCAGAGTACTTTGGAGAGTCAATTCCAGAACCTCGTCCAAGGAAATTTAACGGTAGACGAGTATGCGGCAGAGTATTGCCGATTGGGATGAATTATGAGGGACAGAATCCTCGAGCCAGGGATAGAAAGTTCAAGAAGGGACTGAACAGTGAGATTAAGTCTCATAATAATGGAGACCCTACCGCTACTTTTAAAGAAATTTTGAGACATGCACAATGGGCGAAGGATGATTTGGAGCTTGGCTCCAAAAGGCCGAGAGACATCGGAGGAGCGAGTAGTGGTGCAGGCCCAACGAAGTGCACCCACTTTTAGCAGCCAAGAGTATATCAGCATCAGCAGTATCTTTTGCCAGTTAGGGCACCAAATGAACAGATACAAAAGTTTCAAAAACCAGTGCATCAGGCACCGCAGCAGCCTTAAAGACAGATTCAGCAGACTTTTCTTGTGCCTATTGTGGAAGGCATGGACATGATTGGGAGAACTATCGAAAGAGGCTCAGGCTATGCTTGTATTGTGGTTCCCCTGACCATCAGGTGAAGGAATGTTCCAACAACCCGTATAGACCAGATTGTGGTCAGAGAGGTGGAGCTAGGCCACATGTGGTACCGAGACTACTCAGCACCCGCATAAAGAGCCACCCCAGTAGGACGGGGCATTTGCAATGGCAGTCGGAGAGGACGACACTTTAGGTGATAATTTAGCTTGTTTTGTCCTATTCTGTTCCTTTCCTTTCCATTTGTTGTTTGTGTGTTTAGTTAGTGCCTTATAGACTGCTTGTGTGTTATTGTATAGTTAGTATACCCTGACGGAGACTGCAAAACTATGATGGACAGACACCATAGTTAGTAATTTCTTTTAAATTATATATTTTATATTTAAGTTTAGACTAGGGTTGACCTAGAGGGGTTACGATCATCTTTAATTTTGAGGACAACATTTTTTTAAGTTGGGTAGGATTGTCACCCTCACTTTTTCAATTAAGGGTAGTTTGGTAATTTGACATGGGTATTTTATTTTAGCATTTATTATATTAAATGTTGTGCATGTATAATTATTTATTATTATATAATTTATTTATTGTTAGTGTTAGATTTATTTTTTACATGTGTAGTGGACCTAACTAGTTTAATTAGGTGTATAAACCCAATATTTGTTTTGGTTTAGAATGGACCCAATAATTAGGCCTATGGTTTAGGAGGATGAATTAATTAGTAAAACCATTAGACTAGAACCTCTCCTCCTTAATTAATTTCTTCATAAGAGGCCCCAAGGGGTATTTTAGACTTTATATAGTAGCTTGAGGGAGGGAGAAAGTGAGGCCTATATAAAGGGGATAAAAACTTTCTCTCTCTTTATTTTTTATTCCAAATCTAGATCTAGAATTTCCCTCAACCAAAGTCCATCAAATCCCTACCAATTTCTACCCAAATTCCTTTCCTGTTCTTCATTGGAAGCTACTACAACAAGGATCAACAAGGAGAAAGCAAGGATCTACAAGAAGGAGCAAGGATCTACAAGTTTGAGGCATTTTAGGAATTTTTTATTGGGAATCCATCTACCAATAGGTACATTTCTGTTTCCCTCTTTAATTAGGATCTAAATCTGAGATTTAACCATGAGAAACTACCCTACATGCATAGGCTACCCATAGGAATTAGTTTTAGGTTCATAGGAGGCCTGTGGAGGAAGTTATGTATATTTTTGTGTCAATTTTAGGGTACATATTGTGTTTGTCAATTGGTCAATTAGACCAAATTGACATGTGTTTGATTATTTGTAGCTAGTGTCGTGTACATAATTGGATACGTCTAGGCCGTATCCCAACAATTTGGAGATACAGGTTAATTTTGGGTTTTTTCTTCGATACGGGGCTTTGTGCATGTCAAATTTTAACACGGACACGTATTTGATTCTATTATGGTTCATATATTTCACAATTATTATTCTAGACTTGCTCGTGTCCTTCAGGATGCATTTGGTGGTGTAGTGGAGCCGTATCACAAGGGTATCATAGAATGAGTGTGATACGGGTGCGGTGCACTCCACGTGTTTGTTTCATTATCCTAATCTCTATGTGTGCTTGTGTGTGTGTGTGTGTGTGTCTATATATATATATATATATATATATATATATATATATATATATATATATTATGTGTATATGTATATGTATATGATTGTGTATTATATGATATAGTATACATGTGTATACATATAGCTAAGTGCATCTATATCTAAGTTTAAGTGTATATGTATATCTACGTATATATGTGATATCTATAAAGTATATATATATATGTTATGTGTTGTGCGTGAGTGTGTGTGTGTGTGTGTGTGTATACATATATATATATATATATATATATATATATATATATGTATATATATATATATATATATATATATATATATATAGAGAGAGAGAGAGAGAGAGAGAGAGATTAGGGGTTTGATACATATATGTTGTATGAGCTATAAAGAGTATATGTATCTGTGTATGTTTATATGTATCAATGTATATAAGTGTATCTATATGTATTGATATATCTATGAGTGTTTATATATATATATATATATATATATATATATATATATATATATATACACACACACTCTTATATACATATATATATATATATATATATATATATATATATATATATATATATATATATATATATATATATATATATATATATATATAAGTGATTATGTTATCTATACATATATGTATGTATATAAGAGTGTGTGTATATATATATATATATATATATATATATATATTGTTTATACATAGTTTGGTATATGTACGTGTGTGTGTGTGTGAGAGGTGCAGCGGCAGCAGCGTCGCAGCAGTGAAGCGCTGCAGCGAGCGGTGCGCAGCAACGCACCAGCATCAAGCTCGGGCAACGCAGCACAGCAACTGCTGCAGCGCAACGCAGCACAGCACGCTGCAGCGAGCCTGCAGTGAGTGCGCATCGTAGCAGTGGGCCACAGCGCATAGCAGTGCGTAGTAGTGCACCGCAGTGCACAACAAGTACAGTCTCTGTCAGCAGCATTCAACCTCAGCATTCAGCATACTGGAAGTTTCACTATCAGGATCAATTTTAGGCTATTAGCACAGTTAGGTAGTGGTTCAGTGAGGTATTGGTTAGTTGGTGTATAGATGGTTTAGTTATTAGATATGGGTAGTAGTTAAGTATATTATTTAGTCTAGTGATAAACTTGTTAGCTAGTATATCAGTTAGATGGTTTAGCTTGTAGGTTAATGTTAGCCATTAGTTTAGTTTAATAGTTAGATAGATATAGCTTGATGGTGTAGTAGTTAATTGTTAAGTTAATAGTTAGATAGGTATGTGTATTTATTAGCCTAGTAGCTATGTGTAGTACTATATGTATCTATGTATGTTATGAGTATGTATGATAGGTAGTAGGTATGTATTGATATGTATTGTTAGTGTTAGTAGTTAGTAGTTTTTCATAGTTAGTATATGATTAGCATATAGTTAGTATATTGGGATTATCTATATATTTGCTATATGTATTAGGATTTGAATTACCTTGGGATACCAAGGTAATGTTAAGGTATTGAGAGATACTCAAGGTATTGGGTAATGGGTTGGTTTAGTCTAGTTGGTTACTATAGTAGTTAGTTAGTTATATATGTTTGATTATATAGATAGTTAGATATGTAAACTAGTATATATATGTTATGATTGATAGTTAGTAGTTGAGAAATATATTAGTTTAGTTAGTGTAGCGATTAGTATATAGTTATCTATATATATGTATCTATATATTAGTAGAGTATATATGTATTATAATTAGTATCGAAGTATTATTTTGATATATATATTATACTACTTAGTATATATTGTTATAGTTAGTAGTTTGTATTGGGGGATTAAATATGTATTAGCTATATTAATGAGGTTTTGGGTCGATACTCAAGGTATTGGGTTTGAGTATCAGGATAGGTGTGAGGTAGTGCGATACACATTTGTGCAAGGCCAAGGTATCCTAATTTTATTAATTTGTTAAGTATTATATGTATTAACTTGTATATATATCTAAACTAATATTTTCATATATTGAAACTTGTGTATCTTAGGATACGGCATTTTGTGTGGTTCTTAGTATCTTAGATTAGTTAGTATAGCTTAGTTTAATATTGCATTGACTTAGTATTCTAGTGTAGACTCATACACCCTAGAAATAGTCGGTTTGACTGAGAAATTGCTTTGTGACATAGATGTTGACTAGTTTAACTTAAATTTATTCCAACACCTTGTATTAATGCAATATTCCATATATAGGTTTGTGTGACACCAGTTGGGACACAGTTTGACATTCATTGCTTGGACAACAGGCAAGTACATTCTCTTATAGTTTCCATTATTTGATAATTACTATAATGCAAGTATTTAGAAATATTTTACATGACTCTTGACACATTGGTACACGGACTAGTATACACATGGATCAGTCATGGGATGTTATATATATATTTTTTATTGTTCCTTATGTTCTCAATATTTAACTTAGATAATATTTTAATGTTCAATGGTCAATGTTTAACTTAGACAATGTTCAATGTTCAGTGTTCAATGTTCAATGTTCAATATTTAATGTTCAAGGTTTATTATTTATATGGCCTTGAGTATCTTGCATCACAACGTGTCATGGTTGGATCCATTGTACTAGTTGGGGGAAAAGGAAAGTGTTAGCTAGATATGTGATCAAATCTTAGACAATATTCAATGTTTAACTTAGACAATGTTTATCTAATGTTAAAGTAGACAATGTTCACCCAAGCCTATCACATATCTAACTAGTATTTCAATCACTTAGCATAGTTACAGTTCTTCACCACATTCTAGTTCATTATTTTATTCTATTGTCTTGTTCTAGTTTATCGTGATCATTGTATACCATATTATTCATTGTTTACCTATTTCTTCTACCATAGTTAATATTGTTCATTGTTTCTCGTCTTGTATTATATTCTCTATTTCTGTTTATAGTTATTATCAATTAATTGAAACTGCTATTGGGTTGTACTTTGCTATAATCCTGACTGGATATATTTTTTAGACGAATGGTTAGAAAGGATGTGTCCCACTTACTACGGACCAACAGATGGAGTGTCACCTGAGGATGTAGTGCCAGATACTGAGGCCATATGATGTATTGTGGATTGTATTATTATTTTGAGATCTTTTGTGTTTAGATTTGAGTTTGACATATGATGTATTGAGACTTGTATTTCTATTCTTTCTATTCCATATCATGCTTACATCTTCCTTTAGTTTTATATGTGATTGAGTATCATTTGGAATTGAGATAGCATGACAGTATTTTATATATATTGTGTGAGATATTAGATAGGATAGTAGACCAAGACACCATTCTACCACCGATTCTGTGGCATAGGCTGGACGTACCCACGTACTCGTGCCCCTATACCGGGTCGTGACAGATGGCTATATATGTATTAGAGGTAGAAACTTGTCACTAGATGCCTATGTTCTCGACATCAAGGATTATGATATCATTCTGGGAATGGATGGGCTTAGTGCATGTGGTGCGAAGATCGATTGCGCGATGAAGAGAGTTGTGTTTCGTCTTCTAGGAGAGACAAAATTCTCATATTCTTATGGTGCGGTGTCGACCAAGCCATCCATGGTGATTTCAGCAGCCACGGCCTAACGGATGTTACATTCTGGTTGCGAAGGATATTTGTCTTCTGTCCGGGATATACGCAGGGAAGGTGCCAAACCAGTTCACAATGAAGTCGTGGTTGAATTTCCTAATGTGTTTCCAGATGAGATACCCGAGATGACACCTGATTGGGAGATTGAGTTATGCATTAATACATTTTTGAATACAAGACTGATCTCTTGGGCCCCGTACAGGATGGCGCCTACCGAATTAAAAGAACTGAAGTTTCAACTCCAGGAATTTTTGGATCGTGGATACATTATTCCCATTGTCTCTCCATGGGGGAGCCTCAGTATTATATTTTAAAAAGAAAGGCGGTATAATGCGATTGTGCATCGACTATCGTGAACTCAATAAAGCCATAATTAAGAACAAGTATCCTATATCTAGAATCGATGACCTGTTCGACCAGCTCCAAGGTGCGACAGTATTTTTTAAGATTGATCTCCGCTCTGGTTACCATCAGTTAAAGATTAAGCAAGACAACATCCCTAAGCCTGCATTTTGTACGAGATATGGACACTACGAGTTTTTTGTTATGCCGTTTGGTTTAACCAACGCCCCTACTGCCTTCTTGGATATGATGAACCGAGTCTTCCGCCCTACTTAGACAAGTTTGTGGTTATGTTCATCGATAATATTCTAATATTTTCAAAGAGCAAGGAAGACAATATTGTACACTTGAGAACTGTACTACAGACCCTACGGTAAAATTAGTTCTATGCCAAGCTCAGTAAATATGAATTTTGGATGAGTAGCGTATCGTTTCTTGGGCACGTTATCTCGTCAGAATGTCTCTGTGGATGCGAACAAAATTGAAGAAATGGTGGACTGGAAACAGTCCACGTCAGCTAGCGAAGTCCGAAGTTTCCTTGGTTTGGCTGGTTATTACAGAAAATTTGTAAAATATTTTCCTAAAGTAGCGTCGCCTCTGACTTGCCTCACCCACAAGGTAGTGACATTCAAGTGGACTGATGACTGTGAAGCTAGTTTTCAAAAATTGGAACAACGTCTCGTGTCAGCCCCAATTCTTACACTACCGAAAGGCGATAAGGGATTTCAGATTTTTAGTTATACCTCTGGCCAGGGCTTGGGGTGTGTACACATACAAAGCGATATGGTGATATCTATTTCCTCGAGACAACTTAAGCCACATGAAAAGAATTACCAGATTCATAATCTGAAATTGGCGGCAATTGTATTTGTACTAAAATTGTGGCGACACTACCTCTATGGTGCGGCATGCAAAATCTAAACGGATCATCAAAGCCTTAAATACCTTTTCACCCAAAATGAATTAAATTTATGACATAGATGTTGCCTGGAACTCACTAAAGATTATGACTTATCAATAGTTTATACTCCAGGCAAAGGAAATATTTTGGCGGATGCATTGAGCTAGAAGTATATGGCGTCTCTATTAGTTGACAAACGGTTACAACAGGATTTGGAGGATATGGGTATTGAACTCCGAGTTCGACACCGAGGGGTACAACTTGCTCAAATGAACCATGAGTCAAGCTTGCTAGAGCGAATCAAGTCCGCACAGAAAGATGACCCGTACTTGGAGAAGATGCATGATCTGACTTCAACAGGGAAGACAACCAACTTTGGGGAAGACGAGAACAGAATACTGTGAGTGAAGGAAAGACTGTGCATGCCAACGAAATATAGCTTCGAAAGGAAATATTGACAGAAGCACATTGTACAAATTATACCTTACATTCGGGGAGTACCAAGATGTATAAGGACTTGCACACCAACTTTTGGTGGCACGATATGAAGAATGATGTGGCACTCTTTATGTCACAATGTATGGCCTGTCAGTAGGTAAAAGTAGAACACCAAAGGCCAGGTGGGGGCTGCAAAATATCCCTATTCCAGAGTTGAAATATGATCACATTTTTATGAATTTCATAGTTGGCTTTGTAGTTCCCCGTTCTTTCTATTTGGGGAGCACGGCTACGAAATACTTGGTATTGTTCGATCGGGTCAGATTGAATCAAGATCATTTCCTCGTTATAGATTGGTTTCTTCGGAATCAGGTCCCACGTTCAACAGATTGTTCCTCAAGGAAGGACTCAGCGGCAGAGTCGAGAGGGGCCTTTCCGTTGCGTTGGTTTCTTTGCTCGTTTTCAATGTCGCTTGGTTGATTTATTGTTGGTTTTGTGACTTAAATTTTTCTTGAACGGTTTTGATGTATTTCATTGTCTTTGTTATTTGGATTTTGTATTTCGTATCGTACCCTTGGAGACCGAAGCAGGAGATATTGATCATCTGTTGGTGTGTGCTGGTGATCGTGTAGGCGATGCGCAAGCGGAGTCTTAAAGATCTCCCTTCTCTTTCTCCCAATTCACCAACTTGTGATTGGCTTTACTTCGATTAGCGCCCTTCTTCCAAGTCTTTATTTATAATAAATTGACCCATTTGTGCAACCCGATCAGCGGTACAAAAAGAATAAAATTGAGTCAAGATAAAAGAAGAAGTGGACTTAAAACAATTATAATGCTTGTCACATAAAGTCTCAACGATCACATTGTTGCGTGCTTGTCTGCTATGCATATAGCTATTTTATGTTCAGTTGTAGTTAGAAATTATTCATCTATAACTGTTCAATGAGTAGTATATAACTTGTGAATTGATCATATCAGCTAGTAGACTATGCCATCACACTGTGCTAAAGTAGTTCTGTTCATGTTGATGTCTTAAAATGCTTCGTATGTTAACTTAGTATTTAGATCGTCAATGGTCATGGATAACTTGTGCACAAGGTATATGGTTCCTACGAACGATCGCTCGGGGCACCAGGGCCGTTTTATCCCTGGCGGAACAACAGTTAGTCGTGCTAGCAACTTAGCACGGGTGAGGCGGGAGTTTGTAGCGGGGCTCACTATCCGCGATACAAGCATCACTGTCTACCCAGACTATACTCCATGACGGCTATTCAAGACAGTGATCCTTATATATATTTAAACTGTGCAGACTAACTATGTCTTCGTGGCAGGGAGGGTCATGGTAAGTTTTGTAAAGGTGGTTCAGACGGTACAGGTAAAGTCATCGAATGGTAGAACATTTTGTTATGTTATTCCCTTCTATCGTATATAAAGAATTAAACTAAGGCAAGATAGAAAGATCACATAATAATAATGTTGCATGTTCATATGAATACGATATCGATTTTGGTATGTTGGGTTAGCTCGCCCTCACCGGTACTTTTCAAAGTACTGACCCTCGTTGCAATAGGTTCCCCGAGCCGAGGCGACGCGGAGAAGAGCTGAAGCTTCCCCAAACCTTCTACTGATCTGGCACATTTTTGTTTGTGACTTTGGAGCTCAAGTACATAATCACAAGGATCCCTCACATATCTTTTGAAGCTCCTAGGCGATGGTGCTAACTCGCAACCAAGGTGGCTTGCACTTTTGAAATATTAGTAGGGATGTAATGTATGGATTGGCTATCATATTTTACGTCCAAGTTGTAAGCCCATTATGGCATCCTTATTACTTTTGGGTCAAGAGTCTATAAACAGATGTTCATTATCAATAAAGAGAACTTTTTTATACCTTATTGTGTGATATCTTATTTGCATATTATGTTGCATGTATTTTAAATTATATCATTATGCCTAGGCCTTGTGCACGCGTGCCTTACGTATGCACGGCATCACGCCCAAGGGACGATTATTGATTTAGCAGAAATTGGGATTTGATATATTGGTATCAGAGAATGGCTTCAGATCCTTTGACCTTTGTGTCAGAGAGTTTTCTTGAAATGACCATGTCCCTCCCAGTTGAACTCTTAAATTCGCTTGGCCAAAATAAAATAGGTTCCATACAGTGAGTCCATAATATATTTTGAGACTAATACAAGTTACTTTTCTTTAAAGGAACAGCCTCAGATCCTGATGCACAAGTGCAGGTGGTGGCGCAGGTGGTGGCACAGGTATAAGAGCGCAGTTCTGGCACTTCGGGCAGCTCGGAAAGTCCGGCAGTTGTGCCCTCTGTTGATCTGTTCGAGCGGATAATGCGTTTGATGGAAATACAACAGAGGCAGGCAGAACTACGTCAAAGCCAATTTGAGTCCCGAATTGAGGCTACATTTCAGGCGCAACGGACTCAGGCTGAAGCACAGCAGAAAAAAATAGATACTTTGCAACCAATTATGACGACGCTCGTCGCCAGCAACCATTCTGCATCAGCGGTCGCCTCGACAGTACCAGTTGTAGCCGAGACCACGGGACTTCAGGGCTCTCAGGAACCTCCGCCCTCAGATGAAAAGGGTTCCACCCTATAAATATCAGAGTTTAAGAAGATGTATCATGTTGCCTTTAAAGGGATCGAGGATCCCTCCGTGGCGTTGGATTTGCTGGTTGAGTTGGAAGACCACTTTGAAGTTCTTCGCATGGATGAAACAAAGAGAGTTGCTTGCGCTCAGCTTCAGCTCCGTTTAAACGCACATGATTGGTGGGATGTACACAAACAAGCTATATTGAGTGAAAATGACAAGGCAACTATCTCTTGGTCCGTGTTCCGTAAGGCCTTTGAAGAGGAGTACCTTCCACCCGTCGTCCACCGCGAGAAGGAAGACAAGTTTACACATCTGCTACAAGAAAATATAACAATGCGGCAGTACGCCACAGAATTCAACAGACTTACAAAATTTGCTAAGTCTCATCTCTGTGACACCGAAAGTCAAGCTCAAAGGTTTGAGATAGGACTGCGACCTTCTATTCGTACCCACGTCATCTTCACTCAGTACCATACCATGCGTGAGTCTATAAACCATGCCCTCTCCCTAGAGTTGCAGTACTCCCCAGTTTGCACTGGTACTGTACAAAATTCCTATCACAAGCGCCATAGCAATACATGTGGTAACAATGCACAAAAGTGCCACAATAATGGCGGCTCTCAGGACAAAGATCCAGGAAAGAACTAGGGGCAACCTTGTGTGTACTGCCATAGGCCAGGGCACCATATCAACGATTGCCCTATTAGAAAAGGGGGATGTTTCGTTTGTGGTAAGTTTGTCCACGTAGCTCGTGATTGTCGGGATCGCTCCAACGGTCCCCCTCCGCACCGTCAACAGCAACAGCATTGTCCGTCTCAGAATCAGGGTCAGGCACCCTGAGCGAACAAGGCGGCACCACAGAACACTCAGGACCGGGTCTATGCTCTGACTCGGAAAGAGACGTTCGCATCAAACACGACGGTGTCAGGTATATTACTTTTCAATAATATACCTGCTCGAGTATTGTTTGATTCTGGTGACAAACATAGTTTCATTGCGGTAAATTTTTCCGTTGAGAACATATTTCCTATAACACCGCTAGGCCTAAACCTTAGAGTCCGTACTCCATCGGGAGTGGATTTGCCGGCTCACTTAGTTTTCGTGAAGGTAATATTTGCATTGGTGGAAGAAAGGTATCACTTGATGCGATAGTTTTAGACATCAGGGACTACGATATCATTCTGGGGATGGATTAGCTCGGTGCTTGCTCAGTTACCATTGTTTGTGCGAAAAAGAAAGTCGTGTTTCGTCTACCTGGCGAGATCGAGTTTTGCTATACGTGCAGTCCACCGTCTAGAGCGTCGAATGTCTGCATGGTGATCTCTGAAATGTCTGCTCGACGGATGATACATTCTGGCTGTGATGGGTACTTAACGTTCGTTCGAGACACGCAGCTAGATTGCGCAAACGTTGAGCCTATTTCCATTGTGGCGGATTTTCCTGATGTATTTCCCGAAGAGTTGTCCGACGTGCCGCCCGATTGAGAGATAGAGTTTACTATTGATATATTTCCAGAAACTCGACCAATTTCCAAAGATCTGTATCGAATGGCTCCGGCAGAACTAAAAGAGTTAAAGGTTCAGTTGCAAAAATTGCTAGATCATGGGTATATTCATCCGAGCGTGTCTTCGTGGGGTGCGTCTGTGTTGTTTATAAAGAAAAAAGATGGCTCGATGCAGCTCTGTATTGACTATCATAAATTGAATAAAGCAACTATTCGAAACAAGTACCCCCTTCCCAGGATCGATGACCTTTTTGATCAACTACAAGGTGCGGCGGTATTCTCGAAAATTGATCTTCGCTCAGGTTACCATCAGATCAAGATTAGGCCAGACGATGTGCCAAAATTAGTCTTTCACACTCGCTACGGCCACTATGAGTTTTTGGTAATGCCATTCGGATTAACCAATGCCCCTGCCATCTTTATTAACTTAATAAATCGTGTATTTCGGCCATATCTCGACAAGATTATAGTAGTATTCATTGATGATATCTTGGTGTACTCGAAGAACAGGGAGGAACATGAAAAGCATTTGCGGACCGTGCTTTAGACTCTTCGGGACAACAAGCTATACGCAAAACTGAGTAAGTACGAATTTTGGCTGAGCAGTGTATCTTTCCTCGGGCACATCATTTCTGCGGGAGGTATTTTAGTCGATCCAAAGAAAGTTGAAGCCATCATCGAGTGAAAGCGGCCTGCATCCATTGGTGAGATTCGAAGCTTCCTTGGGCTAGCGGGCTACTACAGGCACTTCGTAAAAGACTTTTCTAAGTTAGCAACACCTCTGACTCGCCTCACACAGAAGGGAGTCACATTCGAGTGGTTCGCTGACTGCGAAGCCTCGTTTAAAGAGTTAAAGCAATTCCTCACCTCTGCCCTACTACTTGTACTTCCAGACGAGACATCGGGATTCCAAATATTCAGCGACGCGTCAGAACAAGGCTTAGGGTGTGTGCTCATGCAGCAGGATAGGGTGATAGCCTATGCATCCAAACAACTGACAAAGCACGAGAAAAATTATCCTACGCATGACCTGGAACTAGCGGCAATTGTGTTCACGCTAAAATTGTGGCGACACTACCTCTATGGAGTGGCTTGCCGAATTTACACTGTTCACAAAAGCTTAAAGTACTTATTCATCCAAACGGACCTTAAACTACGACAGCGACGTTGGCTAGAATTAATCAAAGACTATGACTTGACGATCGAATACACACCTGGCAAGGAAAACGTTATGGCGGATGTGTTGAGTTGAGTGTTTGCGGGGTCCCTGTCCGTTGATCGCAGGTTACAAAGGGACTTAGAGAAAATGGGCATTGAACTCCGAATTCGATATCGTGACGCGTGAGTTGCTTAAATGTGATTCGTACCTAACATGTTAGAGAGGGTCACATCTACTCAGAGGGACGACCCATTATTAAGGAAAATGTGCGAAAGGATCCTAGCGGGAAAGGTGAAGGACTTTGCAGTAGATAAGAATGGAGTGTTGCTGGAGAAAGGGAGACTATGCGTCCCCAACAACACAGAAATCATAAAGGAGATCCTTGCGGAAGCTTACTATGCAGCCTATACAGTCCATCCCGGGAGCACGAAGATGTATAAAGATCTTCGCACTATTTTTTGGTGGCACCGCATGAAAAGAGTTGTGGTGCTCTTCGTGTCGCAATACATAACCTGTCAGAGGATGAAAGCAGAACATCAGAGACCGGGCGGAGCGATACAGAATCTTGTTATCCCGGAATGGAAATGGAAGCACATAAGCATGGACTTCATTGTTGGCTTGCAAAAGATAAAATGGGGAAACGATGCAGTCTGGGTCATCGTCGACTGGTTAACCAAGTCAGCACACTTTATTGCCAATAAAGTTACTTGGAGCATCGATCGCCTCACCCAGATCTACCTTGATGAGATAGTTCGGCTGTACGGAGTACCAGTTTCTATAGTGTCTGATCGGGAAGGACGATTCCTATCACGTTTCTGGGAAAGCCTTCAGTCAGCGATAGAGACCAAGTTGAAGTTCAGCTCAGCCTACCATCCTTAAACCGATGGCCAAACAGAGCGGGTAAATCAGGTACTTGAAGACATGATGTGTCTCTACGCAATTGATTCAAAGTCAAGTTGGGACGTCCACCTACCATTGGCCGAATTTACATATAACAACAATTATTAGTCCTAATGACTCCGTACTACCTGGGCGAAAGTGTAGGTCACCGATCTGATGGGATAAAGTTGGGAAAAGTTAAATTCTTGTGCCGGAACTAGTTGAACAAACAGTCCAAAAGGTTCGGTTGATCCGAGAGAGACTAAAATTAGCACAAAGCTGGCAGAAAAGCTATGCCGACATTCGTCGTCGACCCCTTGAGTTCTTTAAAGGTGACCATGTGTTTTTAAAGGTCTCGCCTATGCCAGGAGTTATGAGATTTGGAGTAAAGGGTAAGTTAAGTCCGAGATTCGTTGGCCAGTTCGAAGTCCTCAAACGAGTCACATTAGTTGCCTATCAAATTGCATTGCCACCAGTCTTGGTCAGATGTGTATGATATTTTCTATGTCTCACAGCTTAGAAAGTAAGTGCATATCCTGAACAATGTGGTAGATTTTGGTCAGCTGGATCTACAGGCAGACTTGTCGTACGACGAAGAACCCGTTCAGATCTTATATAAAGAGAAGCAGTTACGGAATCGGGCAGTCTCGCTTGTGTGCGTTCTTTTGCAGAACCACTTGGTTGAGGAATCGACCTGGGATTTCGAATCAGACATGAGGGAAAATTTTCCCTTATTATTCCTTAGGGGTAGGTTCTATTCCTAAGTTTCGAGGATAAAACTTTTTGTTAGTTGGTTAAGATGTAGTCTCCCGTTCCCCCTATTCGGGGAGCGCGGCTAAGAAATACTTGGTATCGTTCGATCGGGACAGATTGAATCAAGATTCTTTCCTTGTTATAGATTGGTTTCTTCGGAATTAGGTCCCACATTCAATGGATCGTTCCTCAAGAAAGGACTCGGCGGCAGAGTCGAGAGGGGCCTTTCTGTTGTGCTGGTTTCTTTGCTCATTTTTTATGTCGCTTGGTTGCTTTCTTGTTAGTTTTGTGACTTACATTTTTCTTGAACGGCTTTGATATATTTTATTGTCTTCGTTCTTTGGATTTTGTATTTCGTATTGAACCCTTGGAGATCGAAGCAGAAGATATTGATCATCTGTTGGTACGTACAGGTGATCGTGTAGGCGACGCGCTAACGGAGTCTTGAAGATCTCCCTTCCCTTTCTCCTGATTCACCAACTTGTGAGTGAATTTACTTCGATTAGCGCCCTTCTTCCAAGTCTTCATTCCTAATAAATTGACCCATTTGTGCATCCCGATCAACGGTACAAAAAAAATAAAATTGAGTCAAGATAAAAGAAGAAGTAGACTTGAAACACTTATAATGCTTGTTACATAAAGTCTCAACGATCACATTGTTGCGTGCTTGTCCGCTATGCATAAAACTATTTTATGTTTAGTTATAGTTAGAACTTATTTATTTATAACTGTTCAATGAGTAGTACATAACTTGTGAATTGATCATATCAGCTAGTAGACTATGCCATCGCACTGTGCTAAAGTAGTTCTGTTCATGTTGATGTCTTAAAATGCTTCGTATGTTAATTTAGTGTTTAGATCGTCAATGGTCATAGATAACTTATGCACAAGGTATATGGTTCCTCCGAACGGTCGCCTGGGGTACCGGGGCCGATTCGTCCCGAGCGGAACAACAATTTATCGTCCTAGCTACTTAGCACGGGTGAGGCGAAAGTTTGTAGTGGGGCTCGCTACCCATGCTGCAAGCATCGCCGTCTACCCAGACTATGCTCCATGACGGCTAGTCAAGACAGTGATCCTTATATATATTTAAACTGTACAGACTAACTATGTCTTCATGGCAGGAAAGGTCATGGTAAGTTTTGTACAGGTAGTTATGACTGTAAAGGTAAAGTCACCGTTCAGTGGCACATTTTGTTAGGTCATTCATTTCTATCGTATATAAAGAAATGAACTAAGGCAAGATAGAAAGATCACATAATAATAATGTCGCATGTTCACATGAATATGATATCAATTTTGGTATGTTGGATTAGCTCGCCCTCGCCGGTACTTTTCGAAGTACTGACCCTCGTTGCAGCAGGTTCTCCGAGCTGAGGCAACGCGGCAAGGAGCTGAAGCTTCCCCAAACCTTCCATTGATCAGGCCTATTTTTGTTTGTGACTTTTGGAGCTCAAGTACATAATCACAAGGAACCTGCACATACCTTTTGAAGCTCCTAGGCGATGGTGCTAACTCGCAACCAAGGTTGCTTACGCTTTTAAAATATTAGTAAATGATGTAATGTATAGATCGGCTATCTCATTTTGCGTCCAAGTTGTAATCCCATCGCGGCGTTCTTATTGCTTTTGGGTCATGAGTTTGTAAACAGATGTTCATTATCAATAAAGAGAACTTTTCTATACCTCATTGTGTGATATCTTATTTGCATGCTCTGTTGCATGTGTTCTAAAGTATATTATTATGCCTAGGCCTTGTGCACGCGCGCCTTATCGATTTAGCGAAAATCGGGACATGACAGGCTTGTCGAAGACGCAGTGAGGGAATGATACGATTTGGGTAATCGTAGATAGATTGACCAAGTTGGCACATTTTATCGTGATCAAAATATCTTGGGGTGTCGATCGGTTGGCTCAACTACACTTGGACGAAGTAGTCCGACTACACGGTGTGCCAGCTTCAATTATTTCAGATCGGGATGGAAGATTCGTATCACGGTTCTGGAATAGTCTATAGACAGCACTGGGCACCCGATTGCATTTTAGCTTCGTATATCATCCTCAAATTGACGGCCAGACCGAACGGGTTAACCAAATCTTGGAAGACATGTTATGCCTATGCGTAATAGATTTAAAAACAAGTTGGGATAATCACTTACCGCTAGCAGAATTTTCCTACAATAACAGTTATCAATTGAGCATCGAGATGGCACTGTATGAAGCATTGTATGGGAAAAAGTGTCGGTCACCTATTTGTTAGGATAAAGTCAGTGTGCGGCAAGCACTTGGGCCAAATTTGGTTGAACAGGCAATTGAGAAAGTTCGCATAATTCAGAAAAAGTTAAAAGTGGCACAAAGTCGCCAAAAGAGTTATATAGATATCTATCGGCGACCGTTAAAGTTCATGGTCGGCGACCATATGTTCTTTAAGGTATCACCGATGCGTGGAGTTATGCGGTTCGATGCGAAGGAGAAGCTGAGTCCTCGGTTCGTCGGCCGGTTAAAGATTCTTAAGCGGGTTGGTCCAGTCTCCTAACAGATCGCGCTAGGCTGAAGTGCATGATAAGTTCCATATTTCTCAACTACGAAAGTATATGCATGATCCAAGTCACGTGGTTGACTTCGGTCAGTTGGGACTGCAGTCCGACTTGACTTATGTGTAGGAACATGTCCAAATCTTGGATAGGAAAGAGAAGGTGTTGAGGAATCGAGCGATCACTTTGGTTCACGTGCTTTGACGCAACCACTCCGTCGAAGAGTCGACATGGGAACTCAAAGCGGATATGAGGGAAAGGTTTCCTTCGTTATTCGATAGTGGAGGTGGGTTTTATTTTAAGTTTCGGGGTCACAATGTCACGCCCCAGTCCCACAATGCCGAGGGACCGGACGCGTGGCAATGGCCAGCAGCACACACCGATGGACAAACCCAATTTAATGGATCCATCGGGGCATGCTTAAGCTGTAATATAACAATAAGTAGGTCCAATGATATCAGTCAAAGTCTATACTAATCTCATCCACAACAGATAAACATAGATCAAAGCCAGAATAATGCAAATAAGAATAAACTAGCATATCTCAATAAAAGTGCTTCGGAGAACAATCTGAGAATAAGTCTAGTACATCAAATGAAATAGACTGGAAATAAAATAACTAGAGATAGAAATAAATGAGTATCTCAAGCCAATACTCAGAAGAAGTCCTCTGGTACAATCTCGTCCTCAGATCCTGGTTCTGCTCCAAGGTGTGCACCTGCTCCTGCTAATGCTCCGGTCCCGTATATCTCGGGATAGATCTCGTCAGCTAATCCTGGGGACATAATCCGGATCCAGATCCTTAGGGGACATAGCAAGGTACAAGAAAGCTCATGCCAAATAAATGTACTGCAGCAGATAATGAAATAAATAGGGTAACTATGTAACCATCTATGTGGAAATACAAGTGAGAGCGTCACGAGTACTCAGGCTGAGACCACTACAAGCTCTATGTCTGGGAGCCGGTAGCGTAGTCTACTATATATTTTACTATGTGTTTACTATGGATTATATATATATATATATATAAAATTAGCCTGTAGCCTGTGTGTCTCTCCCCACCCAATGTAATCACACGTCTCATGTCCATGACACGCAGGATCAATACTAATGCAGCAAGTCATATAATGTCTAGGAATATAATGTCTATGTCATAAACATGTATCCTATACAGAATCACCACGAATATCTCGTGAAGATCCTGTCTTATAAATAGTGTCAAGTGTCCTGGGTCAAGGGTACTTGATAAGACAAGTACGATAATATAAAGTGTCACGAATGTCCATCTTTAGATGACAGTACCCAACACCGCGTACAGTGTTGGCACCCGACTAATAATCGGACGCTAAGTACGTCATACGGTCCTAGGTTAAGCATGCACAACAATATAAATAAATCAAGAAAAATATGTAACAAGACTGCAAAGTAGGCACGGTACACTTGCCTGGGGTTCCGGCTCCAATTGTAGCTCTGGTCTCAGTGTGATCTGCAGGTACTACTCCGGTTGCTGAAATAAACATCACCATTAGATTCAGAAAATATCAAATATCTAGAAACGCATGTCCTTAAGTCCAATTTGGACACAGGAGCAAAAATGACATTTCTGGGCCAAAGCGGGGTCCACATGTGGGCCACTTTGCACCGAAAAGCGTGTCAGGGTCAAAGGTCTCCAAATTTGCCAAACTTAGTGTCAACAAGTCAGGAACGACAATACGAACCCAACGGAACTTCCAGAATTAGATTTCGATGAGCCGATCACAAAATTGCCCGTCAAGTGGAGCCTATGGGGCCCACGATACGCAATTTTGTCAACGTTCTCAGAATCGAACCAAACTTGGGTCACAGGACCAGCGTATCGCTATGAGTCCGATGGCACAAGTTTCGTCTCGATCCGACGTATATGCACAAAGTTACAGCGTGTTCCAGAATGGACGGATACGGGGTATTTTCGGCGGATACGCGTTGATTTCGGTGTGCACGCACATCCGAATCGACTTCTGTGAAATCTCACACGATCGTATCAACATCGCGCACGTTTCGGTAAAGATTACGTACGACCAAGTCGTCCCGTTTGGCGGGGCGCACTCAGTTCTGGGGTGAAACAGGGCATTATTTTTTCTATTTTTGGATCGCGGTTCGCGATCACCACAGGACGCGATTCACCGAGCGGGGGTTGTACGGGCACCGAGAGGGTCATACAATTTACGCGTTGCAACTGACGGAATCGTAAACGGAGTTACGAGGTGAGAGAAAACACTACCTGAACAGGGCTCTGGAAACCGATTTTTCCGTGTCCGACACGACACAAAGTGGGCCGTGTCCGAGTCCACGCGACCTAAGGTTATGGTTTCGAGCTGCTGGGGCGTCGTCGGAGGACGACGAGGTCGGGCCGGGGGCCGGAGGTGGCCGAGGGCGGTGCGGCGGCGCGCGGGGAGGCGGCGCAGGCGGTCGGCGGCTGGGCAGCGGGCCGGAGGGGGCTGCGGGGCCTGCTGTGCTGCCGAGGGGAGAGGAAAGGAGGAGGAGAGGGAGATGGGCAGCGCTGGTAAGGGCGGGCATGGCAGGGAGGCGACTGGGCAGCGAGGCGGAGCCAGGGGAGGAGTCGGGGAAAGGTATAGCGCCGGAGGTGGCTAAACTCAAGGGGAGTCGTTCGTCCTGCGGAGAGGGAGAAAGGGAAGTCGGGGATGGCGACTCGGGGTGTCCGATGGCGCTCGCGGCGAGGCGCCAGAGGAGGCGGGCTCGGCGCTGGAGGGGCGGCCTGCTGGTTCTCGAGGAGCGGCGAGGTCAGGCGGCCGGGTGGTCCTAGGGTTCAGGCTGTGAGGGGGGAAAGTTGGCCGGAGACGGGTCTGCAGGTGTGACGAGGGGTGGCCAATGGTCGGGCTGCTGCGGGGGGGTCCGGCGGAGGAGGAGAGAGCGCTCGAGCAGCGGCGCAGAAGTCGAGAAAGGCGGCGGCGTGGAAGTCGAGGCGCTTAAATAGGCGTGCCGCCGCGGATGAAGTCGGAATAGGTTTAGGGTTTGGTTAGGGTTAACGGGTCAGGGTCGGGTTCGACTCGGATTCGACCCGACCCGACCCGTTACGCTGGGTGGGTTCGGTTCAGTATAGCGGTTCGGTTTGAGTTGGGTTGGTTTGGGTTAATTTGGTTTATTTGGAATAAACCCGATTTATTTCTAGGTTTAAATTGGTTTATTTATTTACTAGATTTTAGGGCTTTAAACGCATTTTTGGAGTCCAATAAATTCACCAAAAATTTACCCTATGTCCGATTTTCCATTTTACACCATAAAATATTATTTTCATAATATTTTAATATTAATTAAGAGTAATTAAAAATTATTTCATTACCAAAGGCCTAGGTTTTAATTACAGAAAATTCCTAAAAATTCCAGAAAAATTGTAAAAAATCCAATTTAAAATTTCTTGAAAATCAGGGGGCTTACACACAACTTTTTGTTAGTGTATTAAAATATAGTGCCCCGATACCGTTGCTGAGCACGGTGATACCATTGCCGAGCGCGGTGTGGGCTAGCGGCTGGAATAGTCAAGTCAGAATTAGGGAATAGGAAAATATTGCCTATATCGATTGATCGGGACAATGATACGGGGAGTTGTTCCTCGTTATGGCATAAATTCCTTAGAAGTTGCTCCCAAGATGCAGTGCATGGTGTCTTGGGGAGTAAACTCTCTATAAGGGTCTAAGACTCAAGACCCATGCACTATTGGTTTTCGTTGTTGGTTTTCAATTGGGTTTTCGTTGTTGGTTTTGTGACTGCATTTTCATGATTATTTTCGATGAATGGTTTTCATTGCTTGCTTTCACTGTCTCGCATTTTATATCGAATTACTGAGAGAAAGAGAATTAGAGTTCTGAACCATCATTAATGCCAATGTAAGTGAGCTTGTCAGCCGCGCCTGAAGTCCCGAAGAAGAAGATCTCTCTTTCTCAGTAATTCACCAACTAGTGAGTGACTTCGATCTTTCGATGAATCATTTTGTCATCATGCTTAACAAAACGATCAATGACACCTAGCAAGAACCCAGAAAGATAATACAAGATAAATAATCAAATTCTATTAACCTGTGCTGTTATAGAAAGGTAGATTATACAAGTCCCGATGCGGACAGTAAGTATGGCGAGCTGTGGCTCAAACGAGAACTGTAGGATAATTACCAAGTTTTTATACGTGTATATTGTGTTTTTTTATTTGTAAAGTTGCATCATATGCATGGTCATGGACAACCTGTGCACAAGGAATCATTCCTCGAATGGTAATCCTCGGCCACAGATCCGTTCGTCCTGGGAGGGAATCAGAGCATATGCAAAGTAGCACGGTGATTCAGAAACCTCCAAGTGGGCTCGTTACCCTTCAGGGAGGAGAGCCGCTTAACCAACTCTAAGTCCAAGTTTGATGCTGAATCAATGACCTTCATAAAGACATATATCATAGCTAATAATGTCTTATGCAGGCTGAATAAGTTATTACTCAAATACAGGGATGGCCGAACGACCGTGGGTAAGAAATCACCAAATAGTGATAATCAATATGTTCCTTATGTCCTTATATTATGAATTATTAAACTGAACTTAAGGCAACATAGCAAGATCACATCATAATAACTGTTGCTTTCATATATCTACTTAGTGCTGACTTTTTAAGTGAAATTGGTTGCGGCCGCTCACCAGTACATGTTGCATACTGACCCACGTTTGTGGGCATCCTTATGTACTGGGGATTTAGCTGCTGTGAGGAAAAATTGAATGTTTTGATCCAACTCTTTAGAAGCCTTGCACTTGAAGCTTCCAAGTGGAGAAGAAGACTGCTATTGAAGGTGGTCCATGAGTATTTTTAATATTTTAATAAGGGATATGATGTATGGAGCAATATTGTATCTCATTTCAATATTTCTGCGGGTTGTAAGCCAAGTCTAGCATTTCATCTCGGCCATTGAGAGCCTTATGTTTCACTTCAAAGAATTATCAATAAAGAGCTATTTCTATTTCAATGATGTGTTCAATTTCTCTGTGAATGCTATATACTTTATCTTCAAATATCTGTTTTAAAATATAAGCACGAGCATGCCATGTACAAGCGCAATCCTAGGCTTGTACGGCATCACGCCAAGCGAGGACGATGGCTCTACGGAACCGGGGTGTGTGAAGCCCAAGAGAGGATGTTTGGTTCTGCGAAACCGGGGCATGACAGATTTGTATCAGAGAACGGTTTTACTTCCTCAAAATTTCTTGGTTTTAAGATTTTCGAAAAGTGACACAAGTTTTTGGGTTTTGAAGCCTTGAATTTTTGTTGTCGCAAAATGAGATGCTCTATACAATAAGTCCATAATATATTATGAGACTAATATTTTCTTTATGTATTTTTACAGAAATGAATTAAGTCTGGACAAGGAAACCCAAGTAGTTTAAGGGCGACAGGGTCGGCCGCACCGACCGGTGCGACAGATCCGATGGATACGGTATTGCGCATGCTGGAAATGCAACAAAAGCTGGATGAGGCACAATAGAGACAAATCAAAGATCTGCAACAGATGCTGCAGACGATAGTAGCCAATAATTCCAACGCTACGGATGCAGTTGTCCCAGTGACCATTGTTACGCGGACAGTTGACATCGTCGGGGTGGAGGACGCTCATTTGGCGAAGAAGAAAAGTTTTGCCACGGATATTGCAGAGTTCAAGAAGATCTGCAATATTCTGTTCAAGGGAATGGAAGAAGCCACCGTTGCGGTGGATTGGTTAGCTGAAGTGGAGGAGCATCTTGAACTCCTCAACATCACTGGGCTTAAGATGGTGTCGTGCGTACAATTCTTGTTGGTGTCCAACACGCACTACTGGTGGCAAAGTCAGAAACATATGCTTGCCGGAGTAAACGGGGATACGAAGATTATGTGGCCGATGTTCAAAGAAGCCTTCCTGGAACAGTACTTTTTCTCAACTGAACAGCGCCAGAATGAGAAAAAGTTCAGCAGGCTGGAACAACGTGATATGTCCGTGAAGAAGTATGAGGCAGAATTTTCACATTTATCAATACACATTTTAAGTGAAATATGTATTGATAAATGTGCTGGTGGGAGTACATAAGTAAATTATATATTTATCGATGTATTAGCATGTGTCCTTAGGACTAGATGTACCGAACTCGACTGACCCTTGTGGTTACTGAGGAGTGGTATAAGATCCCGACCGGGTGACGGAAGATCAGTGGATCAAGCCACGGGGACGTACTATTCATTCCATTTATTAATGGTGAAAGTTGGGGGGCAGTGGGCCCACAAGACATGCAACGCATTACGCACAAAAAGTTTTGTGTAAAATACCAGACCACATAAAAAAAAGTGTCTTTAGAACACATATTAACAAAACCCATTAATAAATTTACACCAAAGATTAGTGATTGATGAATGTCATCATCATACACCAAAGAAGAGGTTAACACAAAATAATTTAATATATATATATATATATATATATATATATATATATATATATATATATATATATATATAGTAAACGGGATATGAGACATAGGTTCATATTTCTATATGAATCATGTACATATAGATAAATAGAAATGGATTCCTACATCCCTTGTCTTCTTTCTTACTGTTTGTCACCAACAATTGCCATATATATATATATATATATATGACAAAGGGAGTAGGCAGAAGCCCCAATGCCCCCATCGCTCTTAACTGCACACAATTTGACTATCAGACATCCCTTGCACATAAGGGACTATTCTTTAAACCGTAAATGTAGAAAAATTAGGATTTGCGCATTCAAAGATAAATATATGTAAAAATTTATCCATTTTTTTGTCTCTATAGTAGGGAATAAATGTGTTTGGTTTAAACAGAAAAGTAAAAAGTAGGAAGTGAAAGATTAGACAAATATGTTTGGTTGAGATAGAAAAGCAAAAAATGGGAAGTGAAAGATTAGACAAATATGTTTGGTTTAGATAGGAAAGTAAAACGTGGAAAGTAAAAGAGTGTATTATAATTGTAGTAAATTATAATTAAATCACATAATAATTAAATAATTAATATGACAAATTAAGATAATTAGTTATTAACTAATTAAAAATTATCAACTTAAAATTAATTACAAACTTTTTTTCATAATTACTAACTAATTCTAATTATAAATCAAATTTAATTACAAACTCATAATTTAATATCATTAAATAATATTAACAATATTAATGATGGTGGGGAGGGAATAGGTGGCTATCTACTCAAAAGCCACTCCTCTCGTCACAAACCATTCATCTCTCTCTCTCTCTCTCTCTCTCTCTCTCAAAATTTATGCCGCAACCCCACCGTCACTTACTACGTTCTCCTCCACGCCTCAGTCGTCTCCTCCAAGACAGTCATCCTTCTACACGTCTCATCCCCCTCTACGTAGAGCTGGGTTGCATTCGAGCCAGTAGGAACAGAGGTCGGACGTCAACCCTTCACGAGATACTTTCGGCGACGGTGATCGACGGGCGTGGTCTAGGAGGCGGACAAAGTCGAGGAATTGGAAAGCTCGAAATTTCGATAGTTTACAAAAAAAAATTTCCATGAATAAATTTAAAAAAATATTATATTAATCCGATAAAATTGTAGGTGGCCACACGCTATCGGAGGCGTCGTTGGCCACCAGTTGTTCATGTTCTTCCCTCTTTTTTAGAAGCCAGCGGATCTGACGCCAGTTCCAACCCACATTCTCTCAAAAAATTGAGTTTTTTTTCCGTGGGACATGAACTGCAAAACACTGTTTGAGAAAATTTTGTTCCCTTAAATCTGTCGAACCAAACAAATTTTTTTGAGGATTTTGTTTCACTTTCAGAAAAAAGTGAAAATCCACACTCAAATTCTGTTTACCAAACAAACCCTAACTGTGAGGTTTTCTCCAAACGCAGACTCGAAATTGTTTACGTAAGAAAAATGTTGTGAGAAAATAGTAAGCAAGAAAACAAACAAAGGAAGCTAACTTCCAAGACTTTCCCCATTTTACACTTACAAGGAAATTCCAGGTGCTCATCTTTTCTCGGAGGAAGGAAATAACGATGCCCACTTGAGTATGTTGGATACTTGGAAATAGTCTTGAGTATGTTACCACAAGAAAACTGACGCTGAAGTATGTACATGTTACTATGCTAATGGCTACTTTCAAGCTCTGTAGACTAGCTAGGTATAGATAGCAATTAGCACAGGAAATAGTCACCTCTCGAGTAAATGTATCAGCTTACAACCTATCAAGCATTGTGTGATCAGTATGGCATGTAGCAGTTCACCTGCAACATAAACTTCAACCATGCAGTTTTCCTGGTGTAGTCCCCCATGAATCATGATAAGAGTCCATGCTGCTATTGGACTGGGGGAATTATACACCTACCCATAACCCAAGTTGCTGCCAATACCGCTCCATTCCCCAAGCCATATCTAAAGAATAAACAAAGGGTGGGTTATAAACCATTGTAAGCAACGTTCATGCATTATGTATAGGAAATGTCTTGAGTCATCTCCAACCCAAGTCTTCAAACATCTGATTGAAAAAAATTTCTCTAAATTTATCTCCACCAAATCTAAAATTGAGAGAAAAAAAATTTATTTTTTTTAGGAAAGGATGTTGGATCCTCAAATTTGAAGAAAGAAAAAAAAATTCCTCAAATTTGAGGATCCACTATTCATGACCATTAAACTTAATTAACTTATCATATTTTATAATTTATAATTATAAATAATATAATAATTATACTATTATAATGTTCTTTATGAGATCATCCAATAGAATCTAAAATTGAATATATTTGTTATTAGTATTTTTTTTTATTAGATTCATTTGATTAATAAATTAATATTTAATAATTTGGCAAAAATTAATAGAACAATATTAAACTTTCTAAAATTAAAATACATTGACTTAAAATAACATAAACAAGTACATCAAAATTTAAAATAACGTCACCAACAACAACATTGAAATTAAAATGTCTAACGTTACAACAACATTGAAATTAAAAATACTTAAACCTTTACAACAACATTCAAATTAAAACAGCGTAAAACACTTTTATAACAGTGATAAATCATCTCCATTTCCATCGTATCCTCCTTGAAACGAACAAAATCTACTAAAATTAGTAGTATCGAAGTCATCAAATGACCCACCTTGAAAATATCATGATGTATTAAATTACCGTAAGAAGTATCAACAGATTGTAAGCTTTATTTGAGCAAAACCTCAACTTCCTTCTTTCATTTAGTCCCACATCAGATGGGCCAATTCCTCCTTGTGTGTATATATTAGTTCCTCTTCATTGCTTTCTTAAAGATGTTGTGTGGGGAACCCCTTGGGCCCCACGCACGCGCCGCCACCGCCGCCCGGCCCGGCTCGGCTCGGTTCGGTTCGGCGCGCGTAACGGGTGCGGGTACATGCCCACACCTGCAGACGCCGAATGCCGATCCAATTTGCTCTTCGGGTTCGGGCTGGGTTCTAAAAATCTTTTTGCTGCTCTTTATTTTTTGAACCCATTTGGCATATTCAAATTTTGAACGTTGAGACTATATGTCCAGGTTCGTTGAACCTAGTGACAGCTTCTGTAACAGCTCATTTGACAGCTTTCCTCCACGTTTCTTTCCTTTCTTGAAATTGTTCCTTAATGACCTGTTTATGAGACTTTACTGTCCTGTCCCGTGGCAGTGTCTTGGGACTGCCTATATACTGTGGTCTCTTCCTTCTTCATTTTTGAACAGAAATCTCTCCTACGTGAAACCTCTCTCTCTCTCTCTCTCTCTCTCTCTCTCTCTCTCCCTCTCTCTCTCAAACCATTCTGTTCTCTAAATCCTTGCTCTGGGCAGAGCTAAGTTCGGTCTCTCTCTCCAAGTTGTGTGCAATGAAGAGAACCCGGTAGTCATGGAGTTTTACCACTAGGAACTTCCGAGATACGTCTGCACGTAGACCTCGGATCAACTCTTAGGGCAGTGCTTCGTGCACGACTTTCCCGGAGGCCGGTAACAATTTTCTTTTGTTTCTTTGTTATCTTATAAATCTCTGGAAAGTAATATATTTATATTATAAGTATTCTTCTAACAATCTAAGAGTTGATCCGAGGTCTACTGTTAGGTAAAATATTTGTTAATCGTAGAATAACAAGTTCACAGTTGTTTAATTTGGTTATATGCAATAAAATTATTTCTACTGTAGCAATAAAATCTGCAATAAAATTATATCTACTGTAGCAATAAAATTAGCAATAAAATTATTTCAACGGTAGCAATATAATTAGCAATAAAATTATTTCTGCTATACCTTACTTGTTTAATCTGGTTGTTTGTTTGCAACTATCTTGTTCATAGTCGTTTAAAGGCACTATAGCAATTTTGTGACTAGTAAATAATTAAATAACTTTACTAGTTTTTCCTTTGAATAAGATTCTGAAACAACTTGTATCATTTTTAAATTATAATTGATCAAGTTCTTACATATCAAGTTGCTTAAGTACCTTGCCTTGTGATAATAGTTTTTGAGCATATTTCTACTGCATCTTAGAACAATACAAATTATTTTCTAGAAGTAAATAAGTAGTTAAAGTGAAACTGCAAATTCCTTGAGTCTTAATTCTGAAAGTAGAGATAAATTTGGGAATAAGCCAAAAGGGTCCTTCTGTCAACCGGGTGTAAATAGCCCTAAGCGACACGGTATTTAAGTGTCTTCGGACCACCGCTGGCTGGGAACCGGCCCCTACAGCTAATCCAAGTTAATCTATACTTGATAGACTAAAGATTTTAAGATTGATTAGCAAAATCACTTGAACTATTTTCTAAATCATTGGACATTGTTATTGAGTAAATACCTATCTTTCAGTTTTAGTTTTTCTCAATAGCAATCATGACTGGAAAGGATGAGACTTTCACTGCTAAACTTGCTAAGTTCAACGGGACCTACTTTTAGAGATGGTAGAGTCAAATGAAATTTTGGCTCACAACTTTAGGATTAATCTCAGCCATTGATGGTTCCACACCAATCACAAATGACTCTGATGACACTGAGTCTGACATAGGTGTATCCAAGTCCTCTGGTTCCACTAGACCCAAGACCCCTAAGGAAATAGACTACCATTACTTCCATAGAATTCTAAGCGCTTTGTCTGAATCACTATATGACATATTCTTTGAATACAAAAGTGCAAAAGAACTTTGGGATGCCCTAGAAGATGAATATAGCTGTGATGATGCTGGAATCGAAAGATTCAATTCCTCCTCATTCAACAGATACTTTATGGTAGATAATAAACCCATGAATGACCAAATACATGAATTCCAAGAATATCTTAGGCATATTCAAGCCAAAGGTACTTTTTTCTACTGAGTATAAAATAGCCTGTTTGGTAGACAAGCTCCCTCCTTCTTGGTCTGATGTTAAGAAAGATCTTATTCATACACAAGGTGACCTTACCTTTGCTCAAGTACTAAAAAAAATTAGAACAGAAGAACAAATTAGGCTAAGGTCTAACCCTAAGCCTGAGTCTAAAGCTAAGGTAAACCTTGTAGAATTCCAAGGCAAACCCAAGCCTCATCATCACCACAAACCCAAAAGGAACCTCTTCAAGAAGAAGCAGAACCCTCAGTCTCACCACCAAAACTATCACCACTATAAACCAAGAAATTTTGGTCAGACTCAGGATCAGAAGAGATTTTGTTTTGTGTGTGGTAAAATAAACCATATAGCCAGCAACTGTTTCCATAGGAAGAAGGAAGCTGTCCAGACTTCGTACAAAGGGAAATGTCCAGCCAAACCAGAAGCAAACGTGCTTCTCAACGGCTCTTCTAGATCCTTCAGGTCTGTAAGCTATCAACCCTTAGTCAACATTTCCTACCATTCTGACGATTGGTGGTTGGTTTCTGGAACTAATGTTCATGTTTTCTTTGATCGCTCCTATTTTCTAAACTATCAGGAATCAGTTGGAGGAGGTGTAACTCTAGGAGATGGCTCAGCGACACAGATTATAGAAAGAGAAAGAATAGATCTAAAGATGACATCAGGGAAAACTATAATTCTTTATAATGTGTTACATGTGTCGTCTATCAGAAAATTTTTAGTTTGTGGGTCTCTTCTTGTAGCTTCAGGGTACAAGATTATTATGGAAGCAAATAAAGTAGTATTTTCTAAGAATGACTCTTTTATTGGAAAATGTTTTGTAAGAGATGGTCTTTTTATTTTGAGTACCATGAATAAAATTTTAGATCCTTCTTTTGTTGTTTCCAATATAGAATCTTCAAATGTATGGCACAATAGATTATATCATGTGAATCTAGGTTCCGTAAGAAGGATGATGAACTTAGATCTTATTCCTAAAACTCCAATAGATGATAAAACAAGTGTGAGATCTGTGTTCAAGCCAAACACACAAGACTACCTTTCAAATCTGTAGAAAGAAACTCTGACCTTCTAGAGCTAGTTCATAGTGATGTGTGTGACTCAAATAAGGTTTTGACCCGAGGTGGTAGAAAATACTTTGTTACCTTTATAGATGATCATTCAAAGTATTGTTATACATATCTTCTCAAAACCAAAGATGAAGTTCTAGACAGATTTAAAGTCTATAAATATGAAGCTGATTCTTAGATCAGATCGTGGTGGAGAGTATACAACAAATGATATGACCAATTTTTGTGAAGAACATGGAATAATCCATGAGGTAACTGCTCTATATTCATCACAGTCCAACCGAGTTGCTGAAAGGAAGAATCGTACTCTGTTAGACATGGTGAATGCCATGCTCCTCAGCTCAGGTGCTCCCGATAATTTGTGGGGAGAAGCTTTATTATCGGCCTGTTACATCCTTAATAGAATTTCTAGTAAGTCTAATGATAAGACTCCCTATGAATTATGGAAAGGTAGAGATCCTAGGATCCATTATCTCAAAGTTTGGGGATGTCTGGCTAAAGTAGAAATTCCTGAACCTAAAAAGAGGAAGATTGGACCTAAGACTATAGATGCTGTATTCATAGGATATGCCCTAGATAGCAATGCTAATCGATTTTTTGTTACTCACTCAGAAGTAAATGAAATCTCTAACAATACTATTATAGAAGCAAGAGATGCAGTTTACTTTGAGAATATATATCCCTTTAAAGATAGAATTTCTTCCTCTCCCTCTAATCTCTCTCTTACTCCGTCCACCAGCTCTCATATTCAAATATCTAGTTTACAACCCGAACAAAATATAGAACCTAGAAGGAGTAAAAGAGAAAGAATTGAAAAGAACTTAGGAGAAGGTTTCTTTACCTTTCTGATAGAGGATGATCCCTCAACTTATGAAGAAGCAATATCTTCTCCTGATGTCCCTTTCTGGAAAGAAGTCATTAACAGCGAGTATAACTCTATCATGGAGAACAATACTTGGTTTCTAGTAGACCTACCTTTAGGTAGTAAACCCATAGGTTGTAAGTGGATATTCAAAAAGAAACTTAGAGCCGATGGTACCATAGAGAAATACAAGGCTGGATTAGTGGCCAAAGGTTTTACCCAAAAAAGGGATTAGATTATTTTGATACCTACTCACCTGTAGCTAGGATCATCTCTATTAGAACCCTTCTAGCCTTGGCATCCATTCATAATATGCTAATCCATCAAATGGATGTAAAGACAGCATTTTTAAATGGGGGCCTAGAGGAAGAAATCTACATGGAGCAACCTGAAGGTTTTATTACTAAAGGCCAAGAATATAAAGTTTACAGATTAGTTAAATCTATTTATGGTCTAAAGCAGGCTCCCAAACAATGGCACAACAAATTTGACATAATCATCTCAGAATATGGTTTCGTGCCAAATAAGTATGACAAATGTATATACTCCAAAATTTTAGATGAAAGTTGTGTCATCCTATGTTTGTATGTAGATGACATCCTTATTTTTGGATCATCACTAGAATTGATTACTAATACCAAGGACTATTTATCCAGCCAGTTTGATATGAAAGATCTAGGTGAAGCCAACTTGATTCTAGGCATGCAACTGTCCAAATACAAGGAGGGCTATACTCTATCCTTAGCACACTCTATCGAGAAAATGCTAAGAAAATTTGAGTTTTTTGATAAGAAACCTGCCCTTACTCCATATGACAGTAGTGTTGTTCTAAAAAAGAATGAGGGTTCTCCTATAGAACAACATAGATATTCTCAGATGATAGGTTCTCTCATGTATATATCAAACAGGACCAGACCTGATATTGCATTTGCTATTGGGAGACTAAGTAAATATACTAGTAATCCAAATCAGTTATACTAGATAGCATTAGAAAGAGTATTTAGAAATCTTAGGGGTACTCTAGATTATATATTATACTATACTAGACACCTTGATATCATAGAAGGTTATTCAGATACAAACTGGATAACTGACTCACATGATGTAAAATCTACTACTGGATATGTTTTACTCTAAGAGGAGCTGCAATCTCCTGGGGCTCATGTAAACAAACTATCATTGCTAGGAGTACAATGGACTCTGAAATGATAGCCTTGGACACTATATGCACAGAAGCCGAATGGCTAAGAAACCTTATTATGCATATACATGTTTCTATTAAACATGTTCCTGCAATTTCTATAAACTATGATAATAAATCTGTTATGGAACTACTAAAGCATGATTCTGTGAATGCTAAGATGAACAGGCACCTGAAGCTGTGCTTCAAGTCTATAAAGAGCCTATTGGGCAAATATGTGGTTCTTGACTATATAAAGTCAGAAAAGAATCTTGCAGACCACTTGACGAAGGGTCTGTCTAGGACTTTGATCCTAGAATCATCGAGGGGATGGGGTTAAGCCCATAAGTAAAGTCACCAGCAGTGGTAACCCAACCCAAGGGACCAATGGTCTAAAGCATGCAACTAAGAAAAATTTGTAAAAATAACCTAAACAATGCAGGAATGACATAAAGTATAGAGTAAGCAATTAAACATTAAGTAAGTTATACATGTATAATATATGTATCTTGGTTACGTATATTAGAATAGTGAGACGATCCTCACAATATAAGAGCCTACTAAGGGGTACAAGTGTGATGGATTTGGTCACACTTATAACTGGACGAAGATGAGCATATTCTGGGACCTGCCATATTGGAGCACCAATCTGATCAGACATAATCTTGATGTCATGCATATCGAGAAGAATATGTTTGAAAACATAATTAACACTATGATGGACATAAAGAGGAAGACGAAAGACAATCCCAAGGCCAGGTTTGACTTAGAAGAAATATGCAGACATCATGGGTTACATTTGATAAAGGAAGGGAATGGGAAGTATAAGCAGCCTAAGACAAATTTTTTACTGGACAAGGAGGATAAAGGAAGACTTTGTAGTTATATTTAGGGCCTAATATTTGCAGATGGATACGTATCAAATCTGAGAAGATGCGTTGACCCAAAGGAGAACAAACTGACAGGTTTGAAAAGCCATGACTATCACGTATTCATGGAGAGGTTAATTTCGATTGTATTTTGAGAATTTTTACTGCGGGTAGTTTAGGATCCATTAAAAAAGCTTAGCATATTCTTCAGAGATATTTGTTCTACCAAGTTGATCGTCGATCGTCTAGAAAAGCAAGAGAAGGGCATTATGGTAACACTGTGCAAGCTTGAAAGGGTATTCCCTCCTGGATTCTTCGACTCCATTGAGCATTTGTCAATTCATCTCTCCTACGAGACATATGTTGGTGGGCCTTTCGGTTATCGGTGGATGTACCCATTTGAGCGTTATTTGGACCACCAAAAGGGAAAGGTAAAAAATAAGGCACGTGTCGAGAGTTTTATTTGTGAAGCCGATGTTCTTGAGGAGATTGCAAACTTTTGCTTGATATATTTTAAGCCGCATGTTGCTACTAATAGAACAAGAGCTCTGAGAAACGATGACAGATATCAGGAATCTAATAATGCAATTCTGAAAGTATTCAACGCTTTCGGTAAGCCTTCGAGCAAAAATAAAGAAGAGATATCTGAATGACAATGAACTAAGGGCTTCTCAGTTGTATATATTACAACTGCAACGAGGATGAAGTGGTGAAGCTAGAGGGGTTAGTAATTAATATGTTAACGTTTACGTTCTCTCAATATAATAGTATACGCTAATTTTATTACACTAATTGGCCGATGTTTTATTATTTTTTAGCATATTTAATGATGAGCGAGGTCGAGTAGACCATACATAACAGATGGAGAAGTAGAACATAAAATAAGACGTCATTTCCCTTCTTGGTTGAGTGCTTATGTAAGGATCCTTTTGTGTATGTATTTGCACAATAACTAACAGAACGTTGAACTTAATATCGTTTCCTTGGTATTTAGGTCGATCGTCCCCACAGAACACTCGAGAACGACTCTATTAGAACTTTAGCCAAAGGACCAATATATGCCGTTAAAATTTGGCCAAGCTACTGTGTGAATGGATTTAGGTTCAAGTCAATAAAAGCCCTAATAAGAGACAGCTTTCTGGATATCGATTCTACAAAAAATATTTATTTTTGTATCAAATCTTCGAGGTACAAAGGTGTCGATCCATTCAATAATTTCTATGGCATCTTACGAGAGATTATGAAGTTGACATATAATTATGGCATAGAGCCTGCTAAGATCATGTCATTCAAGTATGATTGGTTCGATCCGATCCAAGATCAAGATTGGAAAAATACAAGCATTATCTTATGGATAGTAACTATCGGCGTTGATATCAAGGGTATGAACCATTTTGTCCTACCAAGTAAGGCTCAGCTCGTTTACTTCACAACTTATCCTAGACAAAGAACAATGCGGTCGAACTTATGGGCAGCATGTAAGACTAAAGCCAGAAATACCTTCGACATTGACGAAATAGCTTATCGGAAGGACGAGCTACCTCTTATAACAAATACAGTTGATGTGGACTCAATCAAAGTTACTCATTACATGTCTAATCATGTTGAAGAGGAAGAAGTATCCGAAGAGGAAGACGAAGTAGAAAAAATAAAGATGAGGAGGAAGAGGAAGATGAGGACGAGGTAGAAGAACAAGATAAATTTTTAGAAGAGAATTGAAAATAAAATAAAAACTATTTAGTCGTGTGACATGTATTACATTTTGACTGTAGAATGTTTATCCATTTAGACTTGTGAACATGTACTAGTTATTTACTCTACAATTTTATTAAGACTGTGAAATGTATTATATTTTTATTCTTCATTTCATTTCTATGTTCATTTTATATATATATATATATATATATATATATATATATATATATATATATATATATATATATATGTGTGTGTGTGTGTATTTTTTTTATTATTATATGTTATTATCAGGTATGACAAGACGATGCAGATCATTTGGAGGTAGATCCTCTAGACGGAGTGCTCCTCCGGTACCGGCTACTGGTTCCGGATCCTTGCCTTCTAGTACTCCTGTGTACCGACCAGTCACATCTTCGACCCCGTCGATGGTACATGGCAGTACTCCTAGGATGAGCAGTTCCAGGCCTGAGACTACTCCCCCATCTAGCGTTCCTTCTGCTGACGTACCATGGAGACAGAGGAGCAGATGGAGGAAGTCGAGCCGACTCCGTCTTCGTATCAGAGAAATCCTCTATACGCGCCTCCGAACGAGACGAGGATGGAGTTTTGGACCGACGGGCCTATAAAGTAAGTTAATTAGTTAACATTTTCCAAATATTTATATTTATATTTTTATGAATTTAATTATCGTTATATATATATCGTCCTACGGTGGTATAGAGAGCATTGGGGTAGTTTCTGAGGCAAAACTATGGTGGGCCTTGGATCAACCTGAAGATAGGAATACATTCTGGTTTGCCCACTTCAAGATAAAAATATATTTGATTTTAATATAAATAATTATTTATGCAAACTATATAACTCTATATTTTACTTCTTCTAGAAAATCTATTTCTATTCACCACACCAGGCTGAGAAGATCGATGAGTAGTTTCCTGCCGTGGCCGCCAAACTAATCTGTGATGCGATCAACGATCAAACGGATCATGATCGCTCTAGAAAATCAATCCAAGGTTAGATCATGCCTGAGTAGTGGACTGCGATGAGGGATAGATTCGACGATTCTAGGTACAAGGAATGGTCGGAGAAGGCAAAATCAGCTAGGACTGTTGGCCATTAAAGTAAGTTTGGGAAACTTTTGTTCAAGAACAAACAAAAAAATACAAAAAAATTCTAGACAGAAAACCTAAGTTCAATATTTTTTATTTAGAAAATATGACGATGGAGATTGAGTACTGCAGTGACTCTTTTACTTCATTGACGGTCCGACGAAGGAATGAGGATGATCTCTTCTCTTTTCTCTTCCTTGAGCTTGTGTGCACATACATAACTCGCCTGAGGGGGTATGGTCTCTGAAACTGAAAAGCCAGCCCTTTGGAACGTCCAAGTTTCTACTATTTATAGTCATCATGCTAATGGGCTATAGGTTCCGTATATGTTTCTGTTTTGTGGATGTAGGGGGTTCCTTCAAAAGAATATGGTTGCAACTGTAGACGTATACCATGGGCAGGATACCACACGATTTTGGTTGGGATCTACTGTTTGATAAGATCTCGGGGTTATTTTTAACTCCCCCGTATGCGTGACTTGGTCAGCTGGACACATAATCAGAACTAATTGTGTGAATATCTTTTCTGTTGCAACAAAAAGATCTTGCCTTGAGAAGGTATTTCCACGTTGAACGCATGAGGTCTGGAACGTATAGTGCCAGAGATGCATGGAACACATGGAGTCTGGAACGTATAAAGTCTAGAACACATTGGGTTAGAGACGCATGGAATGCATGAAACATATGGAGTCTGTAACACATAGGGCTAGAGACCATGGAGTGCATGGAGTCTGGAACGCATTGGGCCAGAGACGCATGGAACGTATGGTGTCTGAAATATATATGTGCTCTCCTTTGGCCTTGGTCTTATAGACACTTTAGTCGCATGGCATTGTGGCCGCATGCAAACTCTCGTCTGGCCTTGGTCGAATGGACACTTTGGTCGCAAAAGGACGAGGCCGCATAGGGCCGTAGCCGCATATGAGGGAACATGTGGCATGGCACGTCTGACGATGTCATTAATACACTGATGTAATTTTTTATCTTTTTATGAGCTGCCGTCTCTCTCACGATTCTAGAGGTGCTCATAACTTCTTACAGGCATTGGTTGTCTTGTTAGGGAATCTCATACGACCCCTTACTTTGTGGCTGTTCAGGCCACATAAATTATGCTATGCGGCTTCATCTTTGGCTGCTCAGGTCGCATAAATTTTGCTATACGGCTTCATCTTTGGCTGTTTTGTCCGCATGGGGATGCTTGAGGGAGTAGTGGCGCATGGCACTGCTGGCACATGGGAATACTAGTTACTTAGTGGCACATGGAACTGATGGCACATGGGAATACTAGTTACTTATTGGTGCATGGCACTGCTGGCACATGGTAATACTAGTTATGAAATGGTTGACGCATGACACTAGATCATTATGGCGCGGGGGGCTTGATCACTGCGGCGTATGGCCTTAGATTATTGTTGGTGCATGGTAGAGATTTTCTATGCTTCTACAAAACTTTTTTTAAAGTTTCTGAACTTTAAACTTTGTAAGTTTTTTAAGTTCATAATATTTTAAACAGAAGCATGGAGGAGATAATAGCAGAAACTACAATGGCTCATCTGTGAAGTATCCTTCTGCTTGACAAATCTATTCACTTGGCACATCAGGTTGTGTTGGCGTATCAAATATGGCTACTTAACTTGGCAGAGCTGACTATTCAGCGCAATGGACTTGGTCTCTTTGTTCGTGCTCTAAGCTGTCGGAATAAGCGCATTTTATCAAGGGGCTTTCTCAGATTTCTCGAGTTTCGATGGGGCATGGAAGGATATCAGAATTGTCGTCATTCATGATGAACAAGCACATTACCCAGAGGATTGTCCGCGATCTTCCAACCTAGATCACTATAGCTTCTCTCCGTATACAGCCATGATGTGTGGAAATGGCGGGGCTAGTCATGCTAACCAGGACTTCCTGTTTAGACCTCTTCTTGTTGTTGTGGATATCTTGGCTATGAGTATTTATACTAGAGATAGTATGGACGTAGTACAATATCATAACGGGGATAATGCTAAGCCCTATCAGAGGTAGTATGAACGTTATAGGTAAAAGTAGTTCCATTAAGGAGGTTCGGTACAGACATTATCTGTGATGGTAGGGATACTGTGGTGTATAACAGATAGTCAAGCAGATTTGCTAGGTACGATCATGGTGGGGTATTTTTGTGGAAGAGAAAGGAAATGACCCATAGGTAATATGGACGTGGTTATTTTCTTTGGATGGGAAACATGGACAGCCCATAGTTCAGAGGTAGTATAGATGTGAACTATTTGCTTTTGTTGAGGATATCCTATTGGGGGATCTTTGGTAGATCTATACTTCTTGCGCATTTGGGTGAAATTAATAGATTCGAGACTAGCCCTTCCAAAGGTGATATGGACGTGGCAATTTTTGTGGACTTAACACCGCTGACGTACTTAGAGTTAAGTACGGATGATAAGTTTATATGACGACCGACAGCAAAGGTATTATGGACATGATAATCGATAGTCATACGTATAGGTTTCCTCGGAGGTAATATGGACATAGCAAACCCAACTGTGAAGAACGGTTAGGATAGTAATTCAGAGGTGATATGGATGTGAACTAATGCCCAAGGGAACTGATTATGAGTGGTTTACCCAAAACTGTGGATAGACCTGAAGGTGGATCCGCTAGAGAGATTTTGAGGATCCATTGTTTGTTGCGTATTCAGGATTCCTGAATACAGACAATGGCTTTTATCATGTATTTGTGGAAAAGAAGTGCATATTGTGCTTACACACTTGCTAGGGATGAACAACAAGGAATGTACACTGTATATCTAGGTTATTCAACTGATAATAAAGGGAGTACAAGTCTAGGTTAGACATAGTACTTTTTGAAAAACTTGTCGTTGATAGGCATCACGAGCAAATCGCCATTATTTTTTGTGAGCTGGTAGGCGCCGTTGGAGAACACATACTCCACGATGAACGGGCCCTCCTATTTAGGTTAGAATTTATCGGCCGTCTTATGGGTCATAACCATCGGTCTTCTTACTTTCAAGATGAGGTCACTCACTTGGTAAGTCCTCTTCTTGACTCATTTGTTGAAGGTTCCTGAGATGCGCGCTTAGTACAACTCAATGCACTATTAAGCTAAGAGTTGCTTCTCGTCGAGTGCTTTTAACTTTTGTAGCCGTCGGCGGTGATTGTCGTCAATGGTCAATCGGTTGGAAAGAGCCACTAAGAGTGACAAAATTTGGATCTCGAGTGGGAGGACCGCTTCGCTTTCGTAAACCAAGAAGAATGGTGTGCCGCCGGTAGGTGTCCGGACCGTTGTACGGTAGGCCCAAATGCATTCACCTAGCTTCTCATCCAGTCTCGCTTATTCAATGACACGAACTTCTTGTGTAGCTTTATGATAGTCTTATTGAATGCTTCTGCTAAACCATTTTTTGTTGGGTTGTAGGAAGTCGAGGCAACATTCTAGATTCGGTTTTTTCACAAAATTGGTAAAAAGTGTGACTTGTAAACTGTTGAACATTGTCGTGGATGATCCTTCGTGGAAAGATGAAGCGGTATATGACATAATTTTTGACAAAGCTGATCACGTTTGAGGTCTTTACTTCATCTAGTGGTACAACTTACGTCAACTGAGAGAAGTAGTCGATGATAGCCAAGATGAACCAATGTCCCTTAGAAGAATGTGGACAAATTAGCCCAATAATGTCCATTCCCCACCCTTTAAATGGCCAAGATGCTACCATTGGGTATAAGAATTCTGAGGGCTGATGGATAAAGTTTGTGTGGATTTGGCACGCTTAGCACTTTTTCCCATAGTCAATAACCTCCGCTACCATTGTCGACAAATAGTAACCCATTCTCCGGAGACAGTCCTGTAGCTTGGGTCTGGACTGATGGACACCGCAAACCCCATCATGCATGAGCCTCACAGAGAGCCTACTTCACTTCTGCATTTGATAGGCATCGTAGCATAAGACCGTCGTAGGAATGATGATACAGCATTTTGGTAGACGTATCGTAATAGAACCGGAGGGAACGTTGTTTGATGGAAGTGGCTTAATTTGGGTTCTCGGAGAGAATTTTATAGACTGCGTAGTCGATGAATATGATCCTCCAGTCTTGGATGCCTGTGTCTACTTTCGCTAAATAGCTTAGACACATGCAGAGGTTATTTTTGGGACATACGATCTCTTGATCGACCACAGTGATCAGGTGATGGGTTTTGACCGGGACTGCCAGGGAGGCAGCGAGGCCGGCCAGGACGTTAGCCTCGATGTTTTTTAGTCGAGGGATGTTCTCTATGAAGAACCCCTCAAAGGTGGAGATTATTCCGAGCGCAGCTTAGTGGTAGGGAATCAAGTCTTCATGCTGGACCTCGTAGTCGCCACGGACCTGACTGACTATCAGCTTGGAATCTTCGTAGGCCTCCAGGTAGTGTACTCCTACTTGTTTAGCTAGTTGGAGCCCAGTGACGAGGGTGTTGTAATCTGCCATATTGTTGGAGTATGGCTCTTTGATGGAGTAAGCACATATTATGACCAGATTGAATGGGGAAATTAGTACTATCCCGATGCCAGCGAGAATATCGTCTTTGGGCCATATTCTTGAAGCACCGTCGAAGAACATTCTCCAAACGGCTTCTGCGCTTGTGATCAAGTTTGAGTCCGTTACTTCGTCTAGGAGATGATGAGTTTGTCACTACCTTGTTCGCCATTAAAGTAAGTTTGGAAAACTTTTGTTCAACAACAAATAAAAAAGTACAAATAAATCCTAGACAGAAAAAATAAGAACAATATTTTTAATCTGGAAAATATGACGATGGAGATTGGGTACTGCATCGACTCTTGTACTTCGTTGACGGTCCGACGAGGAAATGAGAATGCTTTATTCTTTTTTCTCCCTTGAGCTTGTGTGTACGTACGTAGCTCACCTAAGGGAGATATGGTCTTTGAATCAAAAAATCCAGCCCTTTGGAACCTCCAAGTTTCTCTTATTTATAGCCATCATGCTGATGGGCTATAGGTGTCGCATATGCTTCCGTTTGGTGGCCGCAAGGGGCTCCTTCAACATAATACGGTTGCAACTATAGCCGTATACCATGGCCATGCTATCATACAATTTCAGTTGGGATCTACTATTTGATAAGATCTCGGAGTTGTTTTCAACTTTCTCGTATGCGTGACTCGGTCAGCTGGACACGTAATCGACACTAACTATGTGAAGATCTTTTAGGTTAAAACAGAAAGATCTTGGCTTAAGAAGGTATTGCCACGGTTAACGCATATGGTCTGGAACGCATAGGGCCAGAGACACATGGAATGCATAGAGTCTGGAACGTATGAAGTCTAAAACACATCTGGCCTGAGACGCATGAAACGCATAAAATACATGGAGTCTGGATCGCATAGGGCCAAAGAAGCATGGAAGGCATAGAGTCAGGGATGCATGGGGCCAGAGATGCATGGAACGTATGGTGTTTGGAACGCATATGTGCTCTCCTCTGGCCTTGGTCTTATGGACACTTTGGCCGCATGCAAACTCTCGTCTGGCCTTTGTCAAATGGATACTTTGGCAGCATGATAATGAGGCCGCATAGGACCATAACCGCATATGAGGGAACATGTATCATGGCACGTCTGACGAAGTCATTAATGCACTGATAGAACTTTTCTTGTTTTATGAGCTGTCGTATCTCTCACGATTCTCGAGGCGCTCAGAACTTTTGACAGGCATTGGCTGTCTTTTCAGGGAATCTCATACGGTCCCTTACTTCGTGGCTATTCAGGTAGCATAAATTCTGCTATGTGGCTTCCTCTTTGGTTGTTCTGTTCGCATGGGGATGCTTGAGGGAGTACTGGCGCATGGCACTGCTGGCTCATGGGAACACTAGTTACTTAGTATCGCATGGCACTGATGGCACATGGGAACACTAGTTACTTAGTGGCTCATGGCACTTCTGCCACATGGGAACACTAGTTATGAAATGGTCGATGAATGGCACTGGATTATTATGGCGCATGGGGCTTGATCACTACCGCGTATGACATTTGATTACTGTTGGCGCATGGTAGAGATTTTCATGCTTCTACAAGGACGAGGGCAGAAAACTGGTGTGGTGGCTCAATTTCCATGACGAGATATTTCTATCGTCTGGTATGTATTCTATTGAATATATATTATTTTAATTAAAGTAGGATAAAATATTTAATTTTAATAACAAATAATATATTTTTAACAGGTGCAGAGGGGTGAGGACGCCAACATGATGACTATCTTTCTGGCTACCCATTGGAAGGGCAGAAAGCTCATCGATGAGAATGACACACAGACCTATGTACGTTTTACTACCTTGTGTTAATTTTAATATAACTTAGAAAATATGTGAAGATATTATAGTTAGTAATAAGTAGATTAGAAATTAGCAACTACTATTCTAGAACGAGTATCTTAGGCTACGTGAGTGAGTGACTACTATTGCACCTGTAGAGGGAGGGGCCGGTACTTTCTCGCAGCCCTCTTTAGCTCCGTCGGTGGACGAGCTCTAGATGACCGTCGTTGGTGGTCTTCAGAGGGGTACATACTACGGTAAGGGATCCTATGGCGCCTTTGTTGCCACACAGTCATCCAGGGCCCCCTCTTCCAGTGTCCGTTCCCTACAACCCACACAGGAGTCGGCTAGAGTCTCGAAGAGCGTTGCTTGCCAGGTTGCTGATCTACGTGGAGATACGTCAGAGGATTGCATAGTAGCCCTAGTCTCAGCCACAAACGTACGATGCAATGCTCACCGCACGATTGTATATGCTCGAGCGCAGCATCACGGACTTGAGGACTCTGAGCGAGAGGACGGACCAAAGCGCTAATGATCTTGTTGCGTCAATAAAGTGCATAGTGATGGCGATCCAGAGGATGCAGGTCGCCATAGACGATCAACTGGAGATGATACATGATGCAGTAGCTTAGAGCAGTACGAGGCTAGCATCTGCCACGGATTTATACAATGCTCGACTACTAGCATTAGAGAAGATACGTCCCCTAATCCGTCGGCATTGACACCGGCTCCATCGATTACACTGTCTCCTTCATCGACATCAGTGATGCTTTCACAGGAGCAGTATAAGTTCCTTCTATCCTAGATGCGCGGCGATGCGCCTCCTCCTCCTGGTCAGCAGTGTCACGCCCCAGTCCCAAAAATACGTAGGACTAGGACACGTAAGCATGCCAGCCGCATGGATATGGCAACTCCAATATATGAAAACCAAATCCACACGTACGCTGTATTATGAATATTAAATCCACAAGTGGTATAAAATGTAATACAAGTCACAGGGTATAATCTAAATCTCATCCACGAAAATCAAATATGAATAAAATAATCAATGTGTATGAAACTAGATCTCAATAAGAAGTATCTAAGGGGGATAGTTGGATGGAAACAAATCCACTACCAACTCAAATGGAAAAGTAAATACAATATAAGTACAATTCACTCAAACAATATAAGTACCAGCTACCAATCACGGCTCGAAGGGAAGACATCCACGAAGCTTCTATATCCTTCCAATCTGCGCTCCTGCAAATACTCAAGAAAAGATACACCTGGCAGCGGACCAGGTCCTCAGAGGGATATAACAAGTATACTTAAACACATGCCAATAAAGTACTGAAATAAATATCCAATGGATCGCCTAACCGTCTAAAGTGAATGCAGTTAAGAACAACTTTCCCCACAAGTGAGCTATCTGGCTGAAAACCTGGGATTTGGCATGGTTCTCTATTGGAGATCCAGGGGCCTACAAAGGCACGACGACTTTCGAACGCCGGAGGCCCGCCTGATAATAATATAATATATAGTGGTCATCACCACCCGTATCTCCAGCGGAGAATCCGGGCGCACAATAGAAAAAGTGTAAAGGAGCTCAAATGCGGTACTTGTTGTTCTCCCCACCCCATGCTCTAAGCATGTCACATCCATGACACGATTTGGTCCATAGCCTATTCTTAGTACCTAGCCCAATCCTACAACCAGACAAGGACAAGGATGGAACCACCGTACTACAATAGACTATGTCCATAGACCTCTAATAACTGCTAAGTCTTCTAGCATACAAAGTTTCTAACAGCAGTTATTCCTAACGCACGTTCCACACGTACCGATGATCAGTCAATACGTGCGTCCGTGATCTATATGAGACTCACCACTCGTGTAAAAATATGTGTCACAGTCAAATGAAATCTAATGGTGCTACATGATAATGGGGTAGTCTCATGAACAAGGTCAATGCAATACATAAATAAAAATATAACGCGACAACACCGTCGCGCGCATTTTGTATAACAGTTAAAATATATGAACTAAGGACAGAAAATAAAGATGCATGCAACATATGGAGTATAAATAACAGTACAATGGCAAGGTATACTTGCCTGGCAAGGAAGCTGCAATGTACCAATAACCTGCTCCAGAAATGGCGCAGAACAATCCAATATCCTATGCACACATAAATATAATATAATAGAATCATTAGTCATTACACTAGCACATACTCAACCATATTTACACTGAAATCAGGGGGTATACTAGGGGTAACACTAGTCATCTAACACGGTCAATTACGCATTGAATTACGTGGGTGTCGCGTCTTCAAGTACTATACGAAATCAGTCAGTCAACTGACAGGTGTCTATGCCGGTACGTTAGTGTACGCAAGGCAGACAAATTCACAAGTTCTTAGGATCAACATGGTCAAGGTAAGTATGGGATAGTCCACGATATCCTAGGGTCATACAGTCTGAATATTTAGTCATAATTATCAATTAGCATTTACTTACATATATATTCATATAACTATATAATAATATAACCATTAATTTATTTTAATTTATTTAATTCTTGAATAATTACTCTAAAATCCTATTTTAATCTTATTATTCTGATTTTTATGTTAATTCCTAAATTTTGTCCAAAGAAACTGAATTTTATCAACTCGAGACTCATGGCACGCAAATCGAGGCGATCTGTTGACCAAAAAGTCAACCGATACAAACTCGACTTTCATGCACAATTTCCTGTAGATTTTAGCATAAAATATATACTGGAATTTACGGCTCGTCTGAATTCAAATTCGTTTGGGAATTATGGCACATACAAATTTTGTATTGTGCACCGATGGTTAAATTCTAACCTAGAAGTTCTACAGAATTAACAGTATGTAAATACTTTGAAATAAATTCTGAGAAAAATATATGTCGATGATCTCCACATTAGCTTTCCGAAACTTTAAACGGTTCGTGATTCTGATTCCTGGTTCTCCCGAAATTGCGAAAACATCAAAACACGTCTATTTTTGGACATGCTGTGCTCTACGAATTTTCCAGAATTTAATACTAATAATTTAGAAAAACAATTTAAATTATCAGAAATCTAACCTCATTATCGTTCTAACAAAAAAAACTGGAGTGTGTTTGGAGTCCGGAGCTAGGAGATATCGTCTTTTTAATTCGTCATAACTAGTAGAAAATGTGGCTGAATTTATGACGAATTTTGAATATTTTTGGACGAAAAAGAGAGAAATTTGGGAAAGAAAAATATGAAGGATGAGGTATATATAATGGTGGACACTACTTAATTAAATAAAAATAGGATTGGTTAATTTGGATAGGATTATGATGAATTTAAAAAAGGATAGGATATGCATGAAGTTGATTTCCTAGTAGGTTCAGGATTTGAATTAATTTAAAATAGAGTTTGAATTTATCTCAATAATTTATAATCTTAAATATAATTAAAGATAATACAAATAATTTATAAAATCTTATTAATATCTATTAACACTAAATTAGTATATATCTAATATTAAGACTATATATATCCAAATAAATCCTAAATAATTTTAAAATCTAAATAAATTTCTTAAAATTCTAAATAAATTACAAAAAAATATAATTAAATATTTTAAACTAAAATAAATATTTGGTAGGAATGACATGCAAGTATGGTCGTATAGTAAATCATAGAAGTCCTAGAAATTTATGTTTTCTATATTTTAATTACCAAAAAAAATTCTAGAAAAATCTCCAAAAATCTAAAATAACCTAAAATAATTCTAAATGAATATTTATATAAGTAAATATATCAAGAAATTTATTTTCTAATTAACTAAGAGCATATTCTAAATAAATTCAACATATATAATAAATATAATAATATAAAATATACACAAAATACCTATTTTGGGTGAGGGAGTTTACAATCTACCCAACTTAAAATAATTTCGTCCTCGAAATTAAAATAAGACATAATTTGTTAAATCCTTCACATTCGTACATAAGGTATGTCAATCGCAATCTCTTCCAAAAATTTAAATAACAAAATCTATTCGAATCTATCGCGATCACTTCAAAATTAATATAACCACTGTTTAAATCAAAATTCAACCTGTCGTAATCTCTTCTCGATTTTTAAATAATCAACATCCAAATCTGACTCAAGTCTATATGATATCCCACATCAAAATTTATATCATAATTTCTAACTATCATAATCTCCTCTAGACTTTGAACAATAAACAATTCTAATCAAATCTTATTCCTATTCTTAACTTAAGAATTTTGTACTATTCGAATATTTAAACTCAATTTACATCCTCAATATTTCAAATAGGTGACCCAACAATCAAAATTAAACTTTTAATTCAAATCATCAAATTGTAAAATTTAAATCTAATTAACCAATTGTTCAAGTCTAAAATTATATATTTATCCTCAAAATTTAAATCGATGATTCATCCTTCAATATTCAAAATTTAAATCATGTGCTCAAAGTATAAATATTGGGTCCTCAATATCAAGATTTTTAAAATTCATTAAATCCTCATTATCTTAATCATCCTTCTAAATTTCTCAAAATTACAATGGCTTGAACCTCTCCCAATCTAGTCTTACTCGATCATAATCTAAAGAAATTCCTCCCGAGTTGACAATGCACTACTACCCAACTTAGAATTTATCCACCTATCACCTAAGGCTATATACCTTAAGAAAATATCCCTTAATTTATTTACTCATGTCGTTCAATCCTCGAAACTTCAACGCTGATCATATCACATATGATATGTCCTTAATTACGAAAGAATAATCCTCAAGTATGTGATCGGCCTATGGGGTATATCTAGTACTCTCTGTACCCAGCACGAGGTTTCGTCTTTCCGAAATAAGGGAAGACGAAGATCAATAATAAAGAGTTCAAGGGCAGCGTAATAGAATAGAAGTATTGGGATCAAGGCGTTTAAAGAATTCAATTGAAAATTGTCAAAGCAGTTGTGGATTGAAATTCTATTTTGGTAATCCTTTGTTTGCCTGCTCGTATTAGTATAGTTATGTAACTGATACGATATGTCAGACATGCCTAGGGCAAGTATATTCGTCTACTAATCACTACATATCTCAATCCACGTAAAGTAGCGTTACGAAGGGCGAACCAAATATACTAAGGTTGTCCAGACCGTAATACATTGATTCTGATTAGACAATTGCATCAGCAGGCGTCCCCAATAATACATGTCTCATGATCAAGCTCGATAAAAATAAGCTTGCAAAGACTAGGCTATAATAGCAGCATAATTCGAGGTAGCACAGAAAATATAACGCTGGATTATGATGAGAGAAGTCACAAATAATTCAAGTTGCAAAAACAAAACAACATAAGCAACAATAACAAAAGACTCTACAATCTCTACAGTTATCATATTAATTCCTTGTCTAAGTCGATAGTCGACAAAGTAGGGGTGTGAGCCTCTAAGTTCTATAGTCTGAATAAACACTATCATCTTATGTTAGCATACAATTAATGCCATTCAGTTATACTTCATCAATGGATTCACAAGGGCTATATGATACCAGGTGGTGAGGTATACTACCCAACTTAAAATAATTAAACTAGTACTGTGACAGCCTTAAGAGGATCCTACAAAAATAACCTTGCACATGTACATAGAACAGAAACTCTTATTAGGGTATATGAGGAAAGATCTTGGTATTGATTAGGGTATCCTTTTTATGTAGGTAATGGTCATCCTAAGTCTTAGTCATAGCACTTATAGAGCAAGTGTCAATAGTAAGGATAGAAGAGTTACTGGCCGTCAGAGGGGAAAGAGGATATAGCCTACATTGAGGTGGGGTACATGTTACATGATTTAAAACTAAGGGTTAATCATCGGTCACAATCTATAAAATAACTTAAACTTATCAAGTTCTAACTACCAAGCATAAAAAAAATTCACATTCAAGGCTACAACTATAATCCTAGCAAACTATGAGCCCTTAACAAAGAATAATTACTTGGCCTACTATCCGAAGTGTCAGATGGCACGAGTTGAAAGATGAAGAGAAGAAACGTAATTAGCCGTCGCAAAATAGCGAGTGCTATTATGGTCGCAGGAAACAATATATAAAATAAAGATAGAGGGCTCTAGATAGCATCATGGTTCTCTAAGGGGAGTGGGGTGTTGATTGCTATGTTCAGGGTATGATCAAGGGAGAAGTGTTGATTACATTCCTCTAGGCTTCCTAGGGTGCTGTCTACTAATAACAAGATAATGATATAAGTTTATAGTTCCAATATCATCTAACTATGAAGGTTAGGTTCAGTCCAAATATTAAGTTTTTGGTTTTCTATGGGTTCCTCAATGCTAGGGGCAACATTATGGTAACCTTCTAACTAACTCTAGTAGTGTCTATACTACTCTCAAGTCCTCATATTACATCCGGGGTAATGGTAAACCAATTATAGGGATAAGGGATTCTAGGGTTCGCTAGATATTCTAAGCTTAGTGGTGTATCTATAATCTCGTTGTATTCTAAATAGGTGTGCTACTCTAATTATCATCTAACAACAGGAACTTCTATATTCTAGGAGGAGGTTATACTTAAAGAACTATTAGGGAAGCACAAGAATCAAGCATGATGCATTTGATCAAAATAGAACAGAGAGGAGGAAGATGAATCAGGGTCAGTTGTGGATGAGATCCTATATTCTAGTCCTAGGTACAGGCTTGTTCGGTACAATAATGTAACCGAGACAATATGCTCTTGACCTGCATGGGCCACCACAAAAACATGTCATGTTCCAGTCCCAAAAATACGTAGGACTAGGACACGTAAGTATGCCAGCCGCATGGATATGGCAACTCCAATATATGGAAACCAAATCCACACGTACGCTGTATTATGAATATCAAATCCACAAGTGGTATAAAATATAATACAAGTCACAGGGTATAATCTAAATCTCATCCACGAAAATTAAATATGAATAAAATAACCAATGTCTATGAAACTAGATCTCAATAAGAAGTATCTAAGGGGGATAGTTGGATGGAAACAAATCCACTACCAACTCAAATGGAAAAATAAATACAATATAAGTACAACTCACTCAAACAATATAAGTACCAGCTACCAATCACGGCTCGAAGGGAAGACATCCACGAAGCTTCTATATCCTTCCAATCTGCGCTCCTGAAAATACTCAAGAAAAGATACACCTGGCAGCGGACCAGGTCCTCAGAGGGACATAACAAGTATACTTAAACATATGCCAATAAAGTACTAAAATAAATATCCAATGGGTCGCCTAACCGTCTAAAGTGAATGCAGTTAAGAACAACTTTCTCCACAAGTGAGCTATCTGGCTGAAAACCTGGGATTTGGCATGGTTCTCTATTGGAGATCCAGGGGCCTACAAAGGCACGACGACTTTCGAACGCCGGAGGCCCGCCTGATAATAATATAATATATAGTGGTCATCACCACCCGTATCTCCAGCGGAGAATCCGGGCGCACAGTAGAAAAAGTATAAAGGAGCTCAAATGCGGTACTTGTTGTTCTCCCCACCCCATGCTTTAAGCATGTCACATCCATGACATGATTTGGTCCATAGCCTATTCTTAGTACCTAGCCTAATCCTGCAATCAGACAAGGACAAGGATGGGACCACCGTACTACAATAGACTATGTCCATAGACCTCTAATAACTGCTAAGTCTTCTAGCATGCAAAGTTTCTAACAGCAGTTATTCCTAACGCACGTCCCACACGTACCGATGATCAGTCAATACGTGCGTCCGTGATCTATATGAGACTCACCACTCGTGTAAAAATATGTGTCACAGTCAAATAAAATCTAATGGTGCTATATGATAATGGGGTAGTCTCATGAACAAGGTCAATGCAATACATAAATAAAAACATAACGCGACAACACCGTCGTCCGCATTTTGTATAACAGTTAAAATATATGAACTAAGGACAGAAAATAAAGATGCATGCAACATATGGAGTATAAATAATAGTACAATGGCAAGGTATACTTGTCTGGCAAGGAAGCTGCAATGTACCAATAACCTGCTCCAGAAATTGCGCAGAACAATCTAATATCCTATGTACACATAAATATAATATAATAGAATCATTAGTCATTACACTAGCACATACTCAACCATATTTACACTGGAATCAGGGGTATACTAGGGGTAACACTAGTCATCTAACACGGTCAATTACGTATTGAATTACGTGGGTGTCGCATCTTCAAGTACTGTACGAAATCAGTCAGTCAACTGACAGGTGTCTATGCCGGTACGTTAGTGTACGCAAGGCAGACAAATTCACAAGTTCTTAGGGTCAACATGGTCAAGGTAAGTATGGGATAGTCCACGATATCCTAGGGTCATACAGTCTGAATATTTAGTCATAATTATCAATTAGCATTTACTAACATATATATTCATATAACTATATAATAATATAACCATTAATTTATTTTAATTTATTTAATGCTGGAATAATTACTCTAAAATCCTATTTTAATCTTATTATTCTAATTTTTATGTTAATTCCTAAATTTTGTCCAAAGAAACTGAATTTTATCAACTCGAGACTCATGGCACGCAAATCGAGGCGATCTGTTGACCAAAAAGTCAACCGATACAAACTCGACTTTCATGCATGATTTCCTGTAGATTTCAGCATAAAAAATATACTGGAATTTACGGCTCGTCTGAATTCAAATTCGTTTGGAAATTATGGCACATACAAATTTTGTATTGTGCACCGATGGTTAAATTCTAACCTAGAAGTTCTACAGAATTAACAGTATGTAAATACTTTGAAATAAATTCTGGGAAAAATATATGTCGATGATCTCGACATTAGCTTTTCGAAAATTTAAACGGTTCGTGATTCTGATTCCTGGTTCTCCCGAAATCGCAAAAACATTGAAACAAGTCTATTTTTGGACATGCTGTGCTCTACGAATTTTCCAGAATTTAATACTAATAATTTAGAAAACAATTTATATTATCAGAAATCTAACCTTATTATCGTTCTAACAAAAAAAACTGGAGCGTGTTTGGAGTCCGGAGCTAGGAGATATCGTCTTTTTAATTCGTCATAACTAATAGAAAATGTGGCTAAATTTATGACGAATTTTGAATATTTTTGGACAAAAAAGAGAGAAATTTGAGAAAGAAAAATATGAAGGATGAGGTATATATAATGGTGGACACTACTTAATTAAATAAGAATAGGATTGGTTAATTTGGATAGGATTATGATGAATTTAAATAAGGATATGATATGCATGAAGTTGATTTCCTAGTAGGTTCAGGATTTGAATTAATTTAAAATAGAGTTTGAATTTATCTCAATAATTTATAATATTAAATATAATTAAAGATAATACAAATAATTTATAAAATCTTATTAATATCTATTAACACTAAATTAGTATATATCTAATATTAAGACTATATATATCCAAATAAATCCTAAATAATTTTAAAATCTAAATAAATTTCTTAAAATTCTAAATAAATTTCAAAAAAATATAATTAAATATTTTAAACTAAAATAAATATTTGGTAGGAACGACATGCAAGTATGGTCGTATAGTAAATCATAGAAGTCCTAGAAATTTATGTTTTCTAAGTTTTAATTACCAAAAAAAATTCTTGAAAAATCTCCAAAAATCTAAAATAACCTAAAATAATTCTAAATGAATATTTATATAAGTAAATATATCAAGAAATTTATTTTCTAATTAACGAAGAGCATATTCTAAATAAATTCAACATATATAATAAATATAATAATATAAAATATACACAAAATACCTATTTTGGGTGAGGGAGTTTACAAGCAGTCCTTGTTTAGACAGTTTCTAGTTTATGTGTATTGGCCCATTCTTGGGTCTTTGATATATTTATTTCATACTTTTTATTATATTCTGAGATGCATGTGACACTTATTTTAAATTTATTCATCTACTTCTTAGGACGTATTTAGCGTAATGTAAGTTTGTAGATTTCTTTCTATGTGAGTTTAGTTTATTATTCATATTAACTGTATGTGAATTTATCGGTGTTGAGTGTTCCACCGAAGGGGTCAGCGAACCCAGGAAATTCAACGGAGGGTTTCTCTGGGTCTATTTATATAAACTATAATTTTATAACTGCAGGTAGAGTTTTGTTGAAACATATTTTATAAACTACATTCGGTTTTTTTAATATTTTTTATGATTTAGCGATGTTTGGCGATGTGTAGCGACATAATATTACATCGCTAACATGTATCAGAATATCTCTAACTTTTACCATGGACGTCGTAAAACGTCGCTACACGTCGCTAACAAGCTGACATAGCAAAATTGGCCATGCCAGCATTGTTGTAGGAAAATATCGCTCATAACGTCGCTAATGTGGCGACGTTTAGCTACAAACTGTTACGTCGCTAATTTATCAACGTCAAGTTGCTAGGCGTCACTAATGTCAAAATAATACGTAACCTCAGCACGTCGCAAATATACGTCGCCATAGCGATGAATAGCGACATTTTTGTTGTCAGCGACCATGAAATACGCGACCACACAAAAATGTTGCTAGTTAATTTTAGTGACGTTGATTTACATATTAGCGACATTTTTTGATGTCGCTAATATGTGTTATTTTGGTAGTTTATATACTCAACCTCAGTAGTTGATAATGCAACTAAATTTTATTTATTACTAAACTATGAGACTAAAGACTTTTCCAAGAAATGACACATGCCGCTAGTACTTTTGCAATCGATCTTGCATATGGCAAAATCAGCATCTGAATAATCAATGACATCAAAGGATATGGTTTTGAAATACCACAAGCATGTCGTCAAAGTATCTTTAAGGTATCTAAAGATACGCTTAACTGTGCACAACTGTGATTCCTTAGGATTAGCCTGATATCTAGCGCATAAACAAACAAAAAATATAATATTTGGACAACTAGCAGTTAAATATAGTAGACAACCAATCATAACTCGATACTTACATATATTAGTGGGTTTTTCCATGTTCATCAAGATCAAGTTTAGTTGATGATTCTATTGGAGTGACGATAGGTTTTGCATTGTCCATGTCAAACTTCTTTAGCAAATCCTTCACGTACTTAACTTAATTGATGAAAATTTTCTGTGAATTTTGCTTGATTTGTAATCCGAAAAAGAATATGAGTTCTCTCATCATGCTCATTTTGAATTCACTCTGTATACACTTAGAAAATTCATATCATAGAATCTCATTTGTGGACCCAAATATAATATCATAAAGATATATTTGCACTAATAGAAGAGTGTCATCAAATAATTTTATACAAAGAGTTGTGTCAGCTTTTCCTTTCGAAAATCCTTTTTCAAGTAGAAACGAGTTAGGCACTCATACCAAGCATGAGGAGCTTGTTTGCGTCCATATAGAGCTTTCCTCAACTTGAAAACGTGATTAGAAAATTTAAAATCTTCAAAGACAGGGGTTGTTCAACAAACACTTCTTCTATTTTAAAATTATTTAGAAATTTTTTAACATCCATTTTTTTTAATTATAAAAACTAGCAAAAGCACAAAATATGTGAATGAATTCTAGTCTAGCAATGGGAGCATAGGTCTCATCGTAGTCAATACATTCTTCTTGGTTATATCCTTGAGCTATAAGACGTGCTTTGTTATGTATGACTAAACCATCCCAATTTAATTTATTTCAGAACACCCATTTGGTGCCAATGATCGGATAATCATTTTGTCTCGGAACAAGTTCCCAAACTTGTTTTCGTTCAAATTGGTTGAGTTCCTCTTTATCAGAAAATGCTTCTACTATATTCTTAGGTTCTATTTGATAAATAAATGCTACACTTCCAAAAGTATCTCTATTTGCAGAACATGTACGTACACCTTTTGATACATAACCTATTACCTAGTCTTCTGGTTGATTTGTTGAAAACTACAATATTTTGGGTAAACTCTCCAGATAGCTTATACCGATAGTTTTATCTTCAGGAGTATTGTTGGATGTTATAGTTATGACATTTTCATCATCACTGTCACTAGCCACTTGACTGTTACTCTCATAAAATGTTACATTAATCGATTCTTCGACAATCAAAGATCTCTTATTAAAAACTCTAAAACCATTATTTTTTGAAGCATAGCCAAGAAAAATACCTTCATCAGCTTTGGCATCAAACTTACCTAGATTATCCTTGGTGTTCAAAATAAAAAATGACATCCAAAAACATTAAAATATCAAATTATAGGAGTTCTAGAAAACCAAAGCTCATAGGGTGTCTTTTTCGAGATAGGTCGAATTAAAACCCTATTCAGGATGTGGCACACTGTATTTACATCCTCTGCCCAAAAATATTTCAGAAGCCTAAATTGATTTAGCATGATTCTGGCCATATCACCGAGAGTTATATTATTTTGCTCCACAATACCATTTTGTTGAGGAGTTCTAGGACAAGAAAATTCATGAGAAAATTCGTTGGAATAAAAAAAAATTAAGTCAACATTTTTAAATTTGCGACCATGATCATTTCGGATTCAAGTAATCATGAAGCCTTTTTCGTTTTGTACATTTTTGTAGAATGTTACAAATTTAAAAAATGCCTTATTTTCTTTTGCAAGAATATAAACCCAAGTATATCTTGAAAAATTATCAATAATTACATATACGTAAAATTTACCACCAAAACTGACGATTCTGCTAGGTCCAAATAAATCCATATATAAAAGCTGAAGAGGTCTAGAGATACTTACATTGTTTATTGACTTAAAGGAGGATCTATTTGCTTTATTCTTTTCACAATCAACACAGACCATATCTTTCTTAAAAGTTATTTTTGGCAATCCTCTTACCTGTTTCTTTGATGATAATCTTACAATTATATCCATATTAGCATGTCCTAGACGCATATGCCATAACCACCCCTCATCTTTGTTAGCATAAAGACATCTTCCTATATTTTTAGTATTCTCCGAAAGATAGAAACATATATATTATCCTCCCTAATACCTTCAAAAATAACATTACCAGATGATATCTCATAGATAGAGCATTTATTTTTTACGAAATTAATACCATAACCATTATCAACAAGGTGAATAATGCTGAGTAGAATATATTTTAATTCAGAAACTAAACATACATATTTTATTACTGGGAATGGAGAAATACCAATAGTATCATTACAAATAATATACCCTTTGAGGTTGTTTCCGAAGGAGACGTATCCTTCTTTCATTATCGATAGTGTCGCAAATAGTGTAGCTTGAGCAACCACTATCGAGAATCCAATTGCTTCTAGCATGCGAAGGTTGGTCTACCTACAACATAAATTGAAGGTGTGACCTTTGGTACCTACTTCTTTTATGGTCCTGAAATGTTAGTTTTTGGCACCCATGCATATATATTCATATCAACTAATTTTTTAATTTTGCACTGTTGTCAGATGTGTCATTGTTGACCACAGTAGTGATACGTTGCAAAGGTATTAGTGGTTGGTGGAACAGGGTAAGCAAAAGTATGTGAATTAGTATGATGTGTCTTCCGTGGATATTTGTAGAAGAAAGCGTGATTATGTGTAGTGTGTGTTCTGCTTTCTTTCTTTGGAAATGTCTTATGTGTGTCCTTTTGATGATTCACGTGACAGGAGTTAGATTGAGTCATAGATTGCATTACCTGTTTTCCAATCTAATCTCTAACTTTTTAGAGGTTTCATAAACTTTTGATATCTAGCTGTGAGTGCGTCTATTCTTTGTGCAACTAGGTTGTGCTTCTTCTTTTCTGCTTCATTAAGCTTATTGAGTTTTGCATTATTCTTTATAGTCTTTTCGACAGTTTTCAAAGCATCATGCAAGCTCACTTTTAAGGAAGATGTTTCTTCTTTGTTACTAGTGGAAGGGGTTTCTCTATCTCATTTAGTTAAGAGGAAAGCATATCATTCTCAAGCTTGAGCATCTTTATTTCTTTTCTAGCATGCTTGTATTTCTCTAAAACTTTCTTATGATCATCAAAAAGATTACTGAAAGCATCTGAGCATTCATCGAATATAAAATCTTTATATAAGGGGTTTATAGATACCTGATCAAAAGCCATCAAGCAAAGATTTGCAGCGTCACGAGAGTTTTCTTCTTCTTCGGGGTCGCTGGCTTCACTTTCATGCTATATGCTTGTGTTTGCATATTTACGTGAAGACAGTCTTTTGCTTGGGCGTTCATAACGATTCTCTTTCTTGGTTGATGGGCAGTCATTCTTTATATGGCAAGTCTTCTTGCAGCAATAACATACTGGATCTTCATCGTTGTTGTCTTGATAGTCTTTCTTCTTTTGATTTGACTTTTCAAACCTTAAGAACTTTTTGAAGTTCCTGACCATTAGTGCTTGTTCCACCTTCTGAATCATCATCTTCAGTTTCATCATTGGAGACCTTTTTGTGGTGTACCTTAAATGCTAAGGTTTTCTTCTTTGGATTCTTCGAGATAATTGAGGTCCATCTCATGTGTCCTTAGCTTTCCCGTGAGTGTCTCCAGCATCATTGTAGTGAGGTCGTTTCCTTCAATAATTATTATTATTTTTGGGTTCCAATTCTTCGGGAGTCCCCTAAGCACCTTGCGTATCTTTTCATGATTATTGTAATCCTTGCTAAGAGAAGAAATATAATTAACAATATCAAGGAAAAGTGTAAACATTTGTGTGATAGTTTTATTGGGTTTTACCTTAAAAACCTCATACTCTTATCACAGTCTACTAATTTTGGATTCCTTCACTTGTGAGGTACCTTCATGAGTTACCTCGAGAAGTTTTCAAACTTTATTAAACGTGGTAAAAGTGGATACTCTATTGAATTTAGCCATGTCTACATCACAAAATAGGGCATTAATGACTCTAGTATCAAGAATGGCTTGTTTCTTTTATAGATCCGTGTATTTATCATGAGGTTTCTCAACTAAGTTACCATCTACAAGAATTCTGGGTGACTTTTTGTAGCCATTTATAACTATTGACCATAGGTCAAAATCTAGTGACTTGAGGTAAAAAATTATCCTTATTTTCCAGTAAGTGTAGTTGGTTCCATCAAAAAGATGTATATTTATGGATTGACCTTCACCAGTAAAGATAGATTTTACAGTTGCCATGTGTTCTACTCTTAGGATATGAAGCCTATAAGAGAACCTGCTCTGATACAAATTGAAGGCAACTCTAAAGGGGGGTGAATATAATTTATGTTAATAATTACCAACTAAAAATTATGTAGATCACAAATTACTGAGTAAGATAATTATATAACAAAATATAGGAAGTATATGAAAGAAATGCTGAGCAAAAAATTATAATACGCTAATACCGAGAAATTTATCCAGGTTTTCCTGGTGGAGGACTAGTCTATATCAGCCCCCTTTTTCGGCGCACTTTGGTGCATTTCTCCTTGGCGTACTTTGGCTGACATTGGTTGCTAGCCCGGCCATTGTTTAGACCGAACCTGAGAGTTGGTTTGGTTGGGTTGGTGGCATGTGTGGCTTGGATGGGTTTGAGTGATCCAACGGTCCATATCTCAAATCGAAACCTATATATTCCCATTTCTCTCTTTCTCTACTCATTATCTTTCTTTTCCATTTCTCTTCCTTAGGTTTCTCTCTCCCTCTGTAGGCAAGTACATCTTACAAAAGAAGAAGAACCATGGATTTATGCATGCTTTTAGTTCTTAATATTTTTTTTTATTTTTATCTTATATTGTTGGGAACGAGAGTCCCTTCATCTTTAATATTTATTGTTCTTGATTTTCTTGGTTGGAATTGCATGGTCCTGAGTTTGGGTCTTTGGGTTTACTTTTATTTCTTTGGGGTTTGATCTCCCAAAAACTTTGTGTTTTATAAAATCTAGTCAGCTCATTTTGTAGAGCATCATATTTTATTTAACTTTGTCTTTGGCCGTGCTTGATTTTGAGTCCAGCTAAGTTCAGTGTTGAAACTTGATACGTATACCAAACTGGTGGACTAGAGAAGAAGAATAGTGTTTTGTGAAGAGTATGCAAGAGGACCCTTTTGGCGTTAAAATACATATGTTTCACTTTGGGCGCATTGGTGTGATGTCCCAATTCTTCGTGCGAACTGATTATACTGTACACATTCTCCTAGAAAAAGTTTACCAGTCACACTCCTTGAGTCAGTGGCGCACTTTTGAGAGGAAAGCTCAGTTGTCGCACTTTGGTGCGTATTCAATCAAAGTTCTCCCTGGGTAACATAGAGAAAGTGTGCCACAGTCAGGCAGCGCACTTTCTTCGTGTTTGGCAATCTGGCACACTTTTCTTATGTTTCGTCAGCAGGCACACTTTTTTTATATTGGTGTGCTTGTGCACTTTCTTCCCTCTTTATTTTCTTAGGGACAAAGTTTTGGTTGGTTTCTCGATTTCTGTGTTATTGATTTGTATACTCCTCGACTTATGAGTTTCTCGACTGTTGAGCTTTGTCCTCGGATTGTGTGTTTTATCTTTTTGCTAGCTGCTCGTGCACATTCTTCGAAAGCACGCTTTATTCTTGCCCTCGTAATTTTTTAAGTACGTCGTGTTGGTTAACTTGACAAAGTGCGCCAACCTTGTTTCAGTGAGTTTGTGCGCCAACCTTATTTTAGTGAGTTTGTGCGCCAACCTTACTTTTGTGTATTTGTACGCCAACCCTTTTGTAGCTCACGCACTTTATGTGCCCCAGACTTTATGATACTTTATACGCCCTAGACTTCATGACACTATATGCGCCTGACCTTCATGCATACAATTTTATGTGCATGTTATCCTTAGTAACCCCATGCGTGCACGTAGTTCTTTCATTATGTGTTCACTTATCCTATTTGGAATATTTCTTATCTTCCTTTATGTGGTTGATCTAGGTATTGCTTATGTTATTATTCTAAGGAAGAATGGACTTAGAAACCAAACTTTATGCTAGACATGACCATGTGATAAGATTGGCTTCATACATGGCATACATATGTGTTCGACTTGAGATTAAGTGAATAGTGACTAACCGGCTATGTGCATGACATAAGCTTCGTGTTAAATATGATCATGATTCATATGACCCAATGATAATTGGTAATTAGACTCGAATATTGTATCTGTACTGATACTATTATTTCCTAATAAGTTCTTGATCTAATATGCACTGAGGTGCGACATATCATGTTATGTGTTAAAGTAATTATATTTTGGAAGTGAATCGAGAATGCCTCCAAATTTTTAAAAGCGTAATACTATAAATATACTATTTTCTCCAGCACGGGCCTGATATGCAAGTCAAATACCAAAGCATGGCTAGTATATTGATTTGTTGAATATTTAATACACGCTCGGATGAATCCTGATTGAACTTCTATGGATTTGTATCTAGTGTGCCCGAACTTTGTACGACATCTGAAGAAAAATTCTCATATGGCTATGCCATGAGATTTTTTGAACACAATATAGGGTTAATTAAGCAACTAAAAATTGTAGTAACATTGGAAGAAAACGGTATCTTAAGAACATGCCAATGAACCTTCCCACAAAGATTCAATATAAGTGCGCTGTGGGCAGGCCACCACATATACTGTATATCATCTGCCTTAGTAGTGTGCAGTATCAGACTTATTATAAATATGTCGAGCCATTATTTTACTATAGGAATATTGGAACCGCTAATACCATGTTCTTAGCGCAGTGGCCCTACGAAAAACTGGTGCAACTCGTGAAGTACCTGTATATTCATCTACTTGGCTAGGTTAGCTCATGTTCGACAATGGCGTGATCTGAGGATATCTATTATGTATTATTCTGAGAAAATCTCATACTCCACAAATAGCAAGACGTACAAGTGATTGGCCGATTTTATTAATTAGACTTGGTTGTGATTGTATTATTCTGTTAGTAGCCTAGGGAAATAGACTATCATAGTGTGATAGATTCAACCCTTATCCTTGTTTGGCTGTAGGGTTGGGCCTTTGTGCTAGGATATGCCATGGACCTACGCTACGATGTAGAACTATTATATATATATATATATATATATATATATATATATATATATATATATATATATATATATATATATATATATATATATATATTACTTTTGGTTTTGTTCTTATTTGCTATTTGGGGTCTAACCCCACTGGTTTTGCATGGCCAGGTTCCGAGTCAGCACCCGAGGATCCAATATACTTTCTCCCAACTCATGGCACGTACCAGGAACATGGTCGCCGAGGATAACGAGTGTTTTACTTTATTCACTGCTTGTCTTTTGTAAACTATATTTTTTTGGGCGTTTAACCAACCGGCACCTGTTAGCCGGCAAATCTGAACACTAGTTTTTTACATGACTATATTTATGTTGACTGTAGCTGACTCACTGTCATATATATCTTGATCTTGTATCTGGCACATCATTCAGTATCGCCAGATCTCTAAAGAATATTCAGATATTGCGTTTGGGACGCCTTACTGCTTATTCTGAAGTGTTCTATATTATTGCTTTATGTTTGAATGATTGAGATATAGAACTTTTTGACCCTAGGAGACTTGATTATAGCATGCATCCACTTATCTGGTTACAGCCGTGATCATTGTACGACATATAGTACCTTGTACGGGGTAGCTGGCCATGTCCGTCTCCATATTTTGGTACTAGGGCGTGACAAGGTTTTAATGGTGGCCCATGCAGGTCTGTGTTCTGCAGACTTGTGGGTTGTCATGGTCTTAGGAGTCTCAATCAAACATGATTCTTCTTAAAATTCTAAATTTGTCCTCTTCGATACTCAGCTTAAAATTCTCCAGATTGGTTTCTTTCTTGTTCCTTCTCTTCATGTACTTGATGTTTCTTGTGCTCTACTTTAAGATTTTCCCTCCAGATATTACAGCAACAAGAGAGGCAAATTTTTTAGTGGAATGAAGTCATGTAGAACCCCATCCAGGGATCCAAGTTAAGCCTACGATAAATGTGACAGAGCAGCAGACTCCAGGTGTTCACGTACCTCCTGTAGTACCGACATCACTAGATACACCGATCTTGCTAGAAATTATCCAAGAAATATTGGCTATCCAACAACATCATATGGTGCTTCAGCAGCAAAAACATCAAGAACAACAACGTCAACAGTTTCAAAAGTAACAATAGAATGTCATGTTGAAACAAGGGTTGCAAACAGCCTTGGAATGAAGCAAAAAAGTAGATTCTGGGGAATCTGTTAGGTTTTACCGATTGAATTCTAGATATTTCAATGGCACAGAGGATGCCATTACAACAGATGATTGGCTCCAGGATATTGAGACTATTTTAGCAGCAGCTAAAGTTTTGGCTGAGGAACAAGTTGACCTGGTTCGCTTGTGCTCCAGGATCTTGCAAGAGATTGGTGGGCCACGATGGAGATTGGAGTGAGGCATCTTATTTTTTTGAACGATTTTAGAACCCGGTTCAGGGTAAAATACTTTTGGATTGTGGCTCAGTGCGAGCTACAATAGAGATTTACCAATCTCAAGCAGGCTGGGAGGACAGTAGATGGTTACGCGGCAGAGTTTTGCCAACTGAGCAAGTTTGCTCCAACCATGGTAGTGACAGAGTTGTAGAGAGCAATAAGGTTTCAGCAGGTACTTCACTTAGAGATCTTACATATGGTAGAGGTGCATAACTGCTAGACCTTTGAGGCAGTATTAATAGCGGCAAAGAGGGTTGAGCTTACCTCTCAGAGGATGGCATCAAGAAGAGTCGACCGAAAAAGGCCACATGGACAGAGTATCTAGAGAGGACCAGTACCGCAGATGTCAGCACCATACCCTAGCATTTTCATCCATGATATAATACAGAGGAGGCCAGTGACCTCAATAGTGATAGCACATACTCAGCAATAGCAGCCGAGGTAGCAACAACAACAATAGTAGTAACGACGGGGAGGGCCGACAGGTTGTACATATTGTGGCAAGGGAGGTCATACCCAGGATATTTGTCGGGCAGCTAATAGAATATGCTTGAGATATGGAGCCCCGATCATAGGATTGCCACTTGTCCATTAATACAGAGGCCAGTAAAGCAAGCACAACAGTTTTCTACATTGCCAGCTCCAATGGCAGTGCAGCAAGGAGGACCAGCAGTAGCTGTACGACATATAGCTCAGCGTACGTTGCCGATGCAGGCTCAATTATACCGGTAATAGCAACACAGGGATCAGCAAAGACCGCAATGACACTTGGGAAGGCAGCAGCCGGGAGTTGGACAAGGCCAAGGGCAGGCGTTCACTTTATCTCTGGAAGAATCTATGGCGTCAGGTGACGTGGTGTTAGGTAACATTCTTGTTACATCTTTTTCTACCATAGCATTAATTAATTCAGGAGCATCACACTCATTTATATTTGTACAATATTCGACACGTATTAGATTGAAGTTTGATGTATTGCTAGAGAGGCTAAATATACTCACTGGCAATGGAATCGTAGGAATTAGTATAGTATGTTCAACATGTCCAGTCGTAGTATGCGGGCATTTATTACCTGCGAAGTTGATCGAGTTCCCTATGGGCAACTTTTACGTTATCTTAGGCATGGACTGGTTGAGAGATAGTCATGAAACGATAGACTGTTATTAATGTAGAGTGTTGTTTAGAGTCCCCGGTCTAGAGGAGTTTGTTCTTAGCAGAATAGCCGAAGACCGGGATAAAAAGGGAATTACAACTGTAGCGACAAAAATGGACCTGATACCCAAAATAGTTAAAGAATTCATGGACGTCTTCCCTAACGAGCTTCCCGGATTAACCCCAGTTAGAGAAGTAGAGTTCTTATAGAGTTGATGCCCGGAGCAGAACCAATATCCCAGAAGGTATACCCAATGTCACCATCAAAGCTTGACCAGTTATATCGATACGTAGAAGAACTGAAGGCGACGAAGTTCATTCGGACCAGTGGATCACCGTGGGAAGCACCAGCGGTGTTGGTGAAGAAGAATAATGGATCGACATGGTTGTGCATGGATTACAGACGATTAAATGCGGTAATGGTGAAGAACAAGTACCCACTGCCAAGGATTGATGATTTGTTTGACTAATTAAGCAGAGCAAGAGTCTTCTTCAAGATAGATCTGCAATCAGGATATCATCATGTGCGAGTTCGAAAGCAGGATATACTGAAGACAACATTTATGTCACGATATGGGTATTACGAATTCTTAGTTATGCCATTCGGACTGACTAATGCTATAGAGGTATTCATGGATTTGATAAACTATATTTTTATGTCATACTTAGACCAATTTGTGATAATAATTATCGATGACATCCTTGCGTATTCTCGTAATGAGGAGGAGCATGAAGAACATCTCAGGATAGTACTGCAGATCTTGAGGGAGCACCAGTTAAATGCGAACTTAGTAAGTGTGAGTTTTGGCTGGATCACATATCCTTTCTTAGGCACATTATTTTTGGAGCAGGAGTGTTAGTTGATCCCAAGAAGTTAGATGCAGTAGAGAACTTGCCAGTTCCGAAGATAGTGGCAGAGGTGCATAGTTTCTTGGGCTTGGCTGGATACTACAAAAGATTTGTGTCATACTTTACAAAAATTTTGGCACCTTTGACTCGGTTGACGTACAAAAAAAGTTAAATTTGTGTGGTCAACAGAGTGCTAGATAGCCTTTGAAGAGTTGAAGAAGAAGTTAATCTTTGCCCTGATCCTTACTCTCCCAGTAGGCTCCGGAGGATTCACAACATATTGTGATGCATCTGTCAAGGGGCTTGGATGAGTTTTGATGCAGCAAGGGAGAGTTATAGTGTATGCTCTCGGCAGCTCATAGATCACGAGAAGAACTATCCAACTCACGATTTGGAGTTAACAGCATTAGTATTTGCGCTTAAACTATGGAGGCACTACTTATATGGCGATTTGGTAGAGATCTTTATAGATCATAAGAGTTTGAAATATGTACTCATGCAAAAGGATTTAAACATGAGACCGAGGAGGTGGCTGGAGTTGTTAAAAGACTATGATGTGGAACTTCAATACCATCCAGGCAAGCCAAATATAATAGTTGATGCACTTGGTAGAAGATGTGGATAATTTATGTTGACCACTCAGAAGCACATTCTACAAGACTTATGAGAGATAGAAATTGAGATAGTACTTCCACAGGATGCAGGAGTTCTGGCTAGTCTACAGATCTAGTCAACTTTGGTGGATAGAATCAAGATAGCTCAGGCAGAGGACCCGAAGATTCAGAAGCTACAAGCAGAATATGAGTCCGGTCCTTCAGAAGGATTTGATGATTCATAAGGATGGAACGTTAAAGTTTGGGAACCGTCTTTATGTACCAAGTGGAGATATCCGACAAGAATTGATAACCAAGGCAGACAGTTTCCAATATTATATTTATCCCGAAGGCATGAAGATGTACCATGATATCAAATAATATTTCTGGTGGAACGGGATACAAAGAGAGATAGCTCGGTTCATTTTACGATATCTCGTGTGTCACCAAGTTGTAAACCCCCAGATTTTTCAGGAATTTAAAAATGAATTTTTCGGGATTTTTTGAGATTTTTAACTAATTAAAATAAATATTTTCTGGTATTAAATAATTTTTGTGATTTTATTAAATATAAAAATAATATAAAAATAATATTTTTGGGTGTAAAATAAAATATTAGACATAGTGTAATTTTTCTGAAATTTATTGGACCCCAGAACTATCTTTAAAGACCTAAAAATTAATGATTTTATTAAACCAAAATAAATCGGGTAGAACCAACCGGTTTAACCCTGAACCAAACCAATCATGAACCAACCTAACTCAAACCAACCTTAACGGGTCGGATTTGAACCCGGCCCGTACCCGCTAACCCGTCCCCGACCCAAAAGCTATTTTTAACTCTAGCAGATTCGGATCCCCCGCAGACCCGCACTCGACCCGATAACCCCTGCTATAGTAACATGAATTCCTCGATCCCTAACCGCCCGACCCCTCGTCTCCGGCCGTTCCCCGGCCGCTGCATCTTTTCGCCTTCCGTAACTGCCGCGACGCCTCCGCCGTTCTCCACGTCGGCCTCCCCTATCCCTTCGTCTCCCCTTCACCTTCGCCAATCGCCGACCGACCACCTCCCTCTCCTCCTATAAAAACCTCCAACATCCCCACCGCTGCCATCTTCACCACCGCCATCACCCGACGACCCCGAGCGACCTAGCCACCTCCAACGAGCTTTCCCGACGATGTTGATGCAGACTCCAGCAGCCGCCAGCATCGACCACCAGTAGCTAGCAGCCGCCGCCACCCCGCAGTCGCCCTGACACGAGAAAATCAGTAAGGTATCCATCTTCTGACTTGGGTTTCTCTCTGTACATTAATCCGATTTTTGTTCTGTCGAACCGTACGCATACCATGCGTGACCCTCTCGAACCCCGTATAACTTGTTCGGGGTATCGCGTCCTGTGTCGGTCGTACACTGTGACGCAAAATCAGGAAAATAAATCCCAATTTCTGAAAATCAAAATTTGACCCAAACTTCCCAGTTCACGATCGTTTTGCGAATAACCTGTTAAATGTTTTCAAAATTGGCTTGAACCATAATTTAGACCATATAACAAAGTTTTTAAATCTGTTTTTAGTTTATTTTATTGAGCTATAGTTTGTAATATTTTCGAGGGTAAAAATGACCAAGAACTTGGTATTTAAATACCCTAATTTTCCCGGAACTGGTTGCCTCCCGCTAAACGAGGTGACTTGGTCGTGTGCAAACTTTACCGAAAGGTGCGCACTGTCAATACGGACGTGTGGGATTTCGCGGAAGTTGATTTGGATGTGCGTACACACCGGGATCAACGCGTATCCGTCGACAACACCCCGTATCGACCATGTTCTAAAACTTATTGTAACTTCGTGTACTCTCATTGTTTTGAAACAAAACTTATGCCATCGGACTCGTAGCAATACGCTGGTCCTGTGACCCAAGTTTGGTTCGATTATGAGAACGTTGACAAAATCCCGTATCGTGGGCCCCACGGCTCCACTTGAAGGGCAATTTTGTGATCGGCTCATCGGAATCCAGTTCTGGATATTCTGTTGGATTTGTATCATCGTTCTGGACTTGTAGACACTAAGTTTGACGAATTTGGAGAAATTTATCTCTGGCACATTTTTCGGTGCGAAGCGGGCCACATGTGGACCCCGCTTTGACCAGAAACTGTCACTTTTGCCCCTGTGTTCAAATTGGACTTATGGACAGGCATTTATAGATATTTGATGTCTTCTGAACATGATGGTAACGTTTATTTCAGCAACCGGAGGAGTACCTGCAAATCTTGCCGATACAAAAGCAGCAGTTGGAGTCCGAACCCCAAGCAAGTGTACATTGCCATACTTGCAGTAAATTGATTCATATTATTCTCTTGATCTATTCCTGTGATATATATTTTCAACTTAGGACCGTGTGACATTGCTTAGCGTCCGAATAATATTCGGGTGTCAACGCCGCACGCGGAGTTGTGTAACGTCACTAGAGATTGATATCGCGACCCTATATATTTTTATGCTTGCACTATCATGTACGTCATACCATAGGACACTTGACACTGTTTATGACACAGAATCTTTTTGAGATATTCATGGTGATTCTGTATATGTTACAGGATTCGTGATATAAATATTTTATGTATTTAGCTATCATTATGACTCGTTGCATCAGTTAGAGGTCATGATCTTGCGTGACATGGACATGAGATATCGTGGACATGAGACGTGTGATTATATTGGGTGGGGAGAGACAAACCATATTACAGGCTGATTATTGATATATATACTATACTACTGGAGGTGCTTTGGCACATATACTGGAGTCGTGATACTACTTGCTTTGGCATATATAGTGGAGTCGTGATACTACTTGCTTTGGCATATATACCGGAGTCGTGATACTAGATGCTGCTATGGGTTTCCCCGACAGAGAGCCTATAGTAGTTTCAGCCTGAGTATGATTAATGCTCTCATTTGCATATCACATTGTCACTACCACATTCCGAAAACAGGGGTATTTTCGACTTTTTACAATATTTAATATTATGGTATTTACAATTAATTAATTGCATGATAGTGTATTTGATTTTAAAATAATTATGAGTGATATGTAATTTTCGCATAAATAAAATATATTTCCACTTATGTACATACAGTTATACCTATTTTGTATATACTTTGGAATAACTATATATATGTATTATATTTGATTATTAATAATACGTTTAATTGGTGAATGCACTCGATAACCCTAGTTGACTAGTGCCATACCTGGCACAGCCCTGAATCAGTGTTTTTAGACCGTGTGTTAGGGTAGCACCTGATACAAGTAATATTGTGATATGTTTATAGGACTGTTGCTTCGCCCAGGGGATACTCTGGAACAGGACATCAATAAATACCAGCTAAGAACCCAAGGCAAGTACATTCTCTGATAATTTCCAATTTCTTGATAATTTCTATAAGTTCAATAATCTTGAAATGTTACAACTGAATCTTGACACTGTGCTACACGGACTAGTATAGCTTGGATCTGCAGTCATGAGATGTTACATTGATTATCGTATTGATATTGTACACGACATGTATATTAGACATCGTACATGATAGACTGGACTTGCTCGTGTATCATGACGTGTCATGGTTGGATCCACAGTACTAGTTGGGGGCGGGGAAGTAGTTAGTAAGAAATGTGATCATAACCTCTTATTGTAGTATAGAACAATGTAAGTGTTAATCATGCTCTTCACCCATGATTAGCCAGGCCCTATAGCTATCGTACATGTTCCCAAGCCGATCATATTTTGAAACTACTATTTCAAACACTTAGAATAGATTACAGTTTCCTATTTAAATCATATACTTCATCACCCGTATATGATACTGTTCCTTGTTCTTTTCATTTTTATACATGCACTGACTATATCATATTGCCTATTGCCTGTCTCTTTACATTGCCTGTCTCTTTTTAATTGCCATTGCATTTATTTCACTGTCTTCTCAGTAGCTAGCATCACATGTTTATTGCTTTATAGTCCTTATCAATTAAATGGAACTGTTATTTGAGATTTGTACTTTGCTCCTTCCTGACTGAAAACATTTTTCCAGACTATGCCTTAGAGGACCGCTGTCCGACACTTTATGGACCATATGGTGAGTAGCTGCAGACTTGGTAGTAGTTGTGAGTCCGGGAGGTCTAGCCGGAATCACTAATTCTTCTAGTTTTCTGATTAGTTCTTTTAGTAGACTATTTGGTGCCGGATTTGTCTCCGGCATTTTGATGACTTGGATAATTGTTGAGTTAAGTTGTTACTTTTTGACTTGTATTGTAGTTAATTTTTGTTCGATATCTCATCGTGCTGTAATCCTGTGATTGAGTATGTGTACATTTTATTCGTGTCATCCGTGCCTCCTTATGGAGATTGGATGCTTGTGTGAGATTGGCTAGATAGTATCATGACCTTGACAGCATTCTACCGCCGATGCTGCGGCGTAGGCTGGACGTACCCACGTACTCGTGCCCCTAAACCGGGTGCGGGTCGTGACACATTTTTAGTGGTGGCCCATGCAGGTCAGACTTCGCAAGTTGTGCGATATCGTGGTAGTATGGCATCTTTGTTACACTACTGCGTACCTGCGATAGGATCTAGGACATAGGATACTAGGACGAGAGCGAATACTCAATCACAATTCCTTGAGAGATTCCTGGGATGACCCCTGAGAATCTTGTTAAATTTTCCAATTTAAAAATTGTTCCCTTGTTCCGTCCATTCTCACTTGTTGATTGTTGATTAGTTATTAAATTAGGATTTTGGTTTCATAGTAGGGTTTGATTTCATATCAAGATGAATTTGTAGACTAATTTATGGTATTATTTGATGACACACGTCGATGAGGACAGTGAGAAAGATAACACTAGGGCTATTGGACTACAAGATACGGATTTAAATTTTAAATTGAGGATTGAAAGTGAATTTTTAATTTTTGAATTTTGAGAAGTCAAATATTGTCATTAAAACTTTTTGAGGAATTCAGATTCAAATTCAATTTGATGAACCTAAACAAGCTGTAAGGATTTTTGAGTGATTAAATTTTTATTTCAGTATTTAGATAATTAGTCTTGAGGAAAGTGTATGCTTTTACTTTAAAATTTTATTCGAGGAGTTATTTGAGGAATTTTATTTGAGGATAGGATTTTATAGTGGGAGAAATATATTAGTATATAATAGATGAGGTGCATATGTAAGGGTATGTTGGCTTGAGCATGATTGAGATTTCACTGCCAACTGGCTTAGGTGTTCATCTAGGATTGTATTAGAGAGAGCAGTACTTAGTATGGTGTGTTGCATTTGATATGCACTTGAGTGATAAGGATAACTAGTATCAGCGATTGCAGTAGGTAAGGAAGCTAGCAGTGAGTGTGATTGTGGTAGAACTATGGTACTTAGAGGGATAGAAGTATCAGACCATGGATGTATCTTTGACCTGTGCAATCACAACTAGGATTTTTCTTTCCAATCTATTTATTTTGAATGTTGCTTCCTTAGAACTGTACTGTCCTTCCTTGATGATATCGCATTTTTACCTAAATTGATTCTTTGGGATCTGTCTTCAGGATGTCGCCGCAGACACGGTCTATGAGAGCGGGAATATCAGCTTTAGAGGGGTCTGCCACCTCTCCACCTGAGAGACAGACAACCGTAGTTCCTCCTACATCTCCGGTGCACGTAGGAGTGTCTGCACTTTTCGGGGATCCTCCTCCTCCACCTGTTCAGAGGATTGCCGCAGCTGTGACGGACAACCTTCCTCCTCCTCCGACTCCGATTCCCGGAGGTTTACCCATGGATGGGACGCAGATGTTTACCTTGATCCAGGGCATGGTAGATGCCCAGAGAGTGACGGCAGATGCTCAGCGAGTTCAAGCTGAGGCTCAGAGGGTGCAAGCAGAAGCGTACTAGGCACAAACTGAGCTGATGAGAGAAAACATGGAGAATGCTCATCAAGTGACTCTCCAAGCTTTGGAGAGAGTAGCACAGTACCAGCAGTTTCCTGGCCAGCAACAGCAGAGATCAGGCACTATAGTGGATTTCAAGAGGATGATGCCTCGAGAGTTTAAAGGTACCGAAGGGATACTCTACGCTGACGACTGGCTAGAGGATATAGAGAGAAGCCTGCGATTGACCCAGATTCCAGAGAACTTGCAGATAGAAGCCGCTGGCAGTCAGATGTTCGATATCACACTCATGTGGTATCGCACAGAGCCGAGAATTACTGCACAAGGACTTACTTGGGAGACCTTCAAGGAACTCTTCAAGGAGAAGTTCTTTCCCGACGTGGCATTGGGAACGTTGGAAAGTCAGTTTCATGACTTGGTTCAAGGAAACATGTCGGCCGACGAGTACGCTGCAGAATTCTGTAGATTGAGCCATTTTGCATCGTCCATGATTCGGGACCCAGGAGATCGAGCCCGGAAATTCAGAAAGGGACTGACAAGAGAGATTAGGTCACGCACTTCTGGTCGTCGTACCGCTACCTTTGAGGCTATCTTGATGGATGCTCAGATTGTAGAAGAGGATCTGGATCTCAGGCCTAAGAGGAGTCACAATACTTTTGGAGATACGAATGGTAGCACAAGACCAGCCAAGCATCCCCGTATTCAGTACCAACAGCAGTACCAAGTACCATTTCATATTCAGCAATAACCAGGGACATTTCATCATCCACCGCAGTACCTAGCACCAGTTCCTATCCAGCAACATCCATGGGCGTATCAGTATCAACAACAGTACCAGGCACCAGTCTGTGTTCAGCAGAATCAACAACAGCCTCCAAGAGAGACACAGCAGACTTGTCATTTCTGTAAGAAGCCATGTCACCTTTGAGAGAGCTATAGAACGAGACTAGGACTTTGTTTGCACTGCGGCGCTGCGGGACATCGAGTAAAGGATTGTCTTCTAGCCCCTTATCTCCCCGGCCAGCGCGCAGCTTCAGAGTATAGAAATCCAGTTAGGCTACCTGTGGAACCGTATAATGCTCAGCACCCGCGAAGGGAACCACCCCAGCAGGACAGGGCATTTGCGATGACGGTCAAGGAGACCGATACTACAGGTAATGTGTTAGCAGGTTCTGTTCTTCCTTCCCTCTGTTCCTATCTATTTGATTGATTGACTGATACCTTAGTACCGTAGCTTGCATGCACGATTTTCTTGTTATAATGTAGTTAGTAGCACACCCTGATGCAGAGACTGAAATACCATGACAAAAGATACCATGACCGTACATATTTCTCCTTAGATTGCATGTTATATAATTGTAGAAAGATTTTTCTTAGACCATAATTATTGGGGTTTGACCATGTCGAAGATTCACGAAAGGGGTTATGACTTGACAAGAGAGACGAGATGATTAAAATTCGAGGATAAACATTGATTTAAATAGAGGGTTAAGAAATTAACATTTCATAATTGGTGGGTTATTAATTCCAGGAAGATTATGACATGAATAAATTGGTTATAAAAATTTGGAAATTTTGGGAGATTATCAATATATTCATTTAAATTGCAAGTTATGAATTTAGAATTTTATATGGGATGTTGCAATCAGAGAATCCTTAAGTATCGCATTGTTGAGTATTTTGAGGAAGAGGAAATCGAGAAATAAAATTTAGATGGATAAATGTTTAAATTTAAACTTTGTGGGACGAGATTACATTTTATAATTGTGCATTGATAAAAAATCAAGTTAGAGGAGTGGATATTGAATTCTGGGTATTGAATTATTAACTAAAATTTTGGGAAAATCTTGATAAAAATGGACTTTGATTTTATTCTGAGGATTTTCAGGAATAAAATAAATTCAAAATTTTTGAAAATTATGGAAAGACATTGTGGATTATTACCTGATTTCATGGATGATGAATTTAAATTGGAGGGAAATAATAATGTGTATGATTAAACGCTACTTTGAGGATTTTGAATTTCGAGGACGAAATTCTTTTAAGGTGGGTAGACTTGTCACTACCACATTCCAAAAACAGGGGTATTTTCGACTTTTTACAATATTTAATATTATGGTATTTACAATTAATTAATTGCATGATAGTGTATTTGATTTTAAAATAATTATGAGTGATGTGTAATTTTTGCATAAATAAAATTGTTTCCACTTATGTACATACAGTTATACCTATTTTGTATATACTTTGGAATAACTATATATATATGTATTATATTTGATTATTAATAATACGTTTAATTGGTGAATGCACTCGATAACCCTAGTTGACTAGTGCCATACCTGGCACGGCCCTGAATTTAGTGTTTTTAGACCGTGTGTTAGGGTAGCACCTGATACAAGTAATATTGTGATATGTTTATAGGACTGTTGCTTCGCCCAGGGGATACTCTGGAACAGGACATCAATAAATACCAGCTAAGGACCCAAGGCAAGTACATTCTCTGATAATTTCCAATTTCTTGATAATTTCTATAAGTTCAATAATCTTGAAATGTTACAACTGAATCTTGACATTGTGCTACACGGACTAGTATAGCTTGGATCTGCAGTCATGAGATGTTACATTGATTATCGTATTGATGTTGTATACGATATGTATATTAGACATCGTACATGATAGACTGGACTTGCTCGTGTATCGTGACGTGTCATGGTTGGATCCACAGTACTAGTTGGGGGCGGGGAAGTAGTTAGTAAGAAATATGATCATAACCTCTTATTGTAGTATAGAACAATGTAAGTGTTAATCATGCTCTTCACCCATGATTAGCCAGGCCCTATAGCTATCGTACATGTTCCCAAGCCGATCATATTTTGAAACTACTATTTCAAACACTTAGAATAGATTACAGTTCCCTATTTAAATCATATACTTCATCACCCGTATATGATACTGTTCCTTGTTCTTTTCATTTTTATACATGCACTGACTATATCATATTGCCTATTGCTTGTCTCTTTACATTGCCTGTCTCTTTTTAATTGCCATTGCATTTATTTCACTGTCTTCTCAGTAGCTAGCATCACATGTTTATTGCTTTATAGTCCTTATCAATTAAATGGAATTGTTATTTGAGATTTGTACTTTGCTCCTTCCTGACTGGAAACATTTTTCCAGACTATGCCTTAGAGGACCGCTGTCCGACACTTTATGGACCATATGGTGAGTAGCTGCAGACTTGGTAGTAGTTGTGAGTCCGGGAGGTCTAGCCGGAATCACTAATTCTTCTAGTTTTCTGATTAGTTCTTTTAGTAGACTATTTGGTACCGGATTTGTCTCCGGTATTTTGATGACTTGGATAATTGTTGAGTTAAGTTGTTACTTTTTGACTTGTGTTGTAGTTAATTTTTGTTCGATATCTCATCGTGCTGTAATCATGTGATTGAGTATGTGTACATTTTATTCGTGTCATCCGTGCCTCCTTATGGAGATTGGATGCTTGTGTGAGATTGGCTAGATAGTATCATGACCTTGACAGCGTTCTACCGCCGATGCTGCGGCGTAGGCTGGACGTACCCACGTACTCGTGCCCCTAAACCGGGTGCGGGTCGTGACACACATAGTTGGTTACATAGTTTGCCCTATTGATACATTTTTATATACTGTATTTATTTTGGTATGTTGTTTCTTGTACCTTGTTACGTCCCTCTGAGGGCCTGGTCCCTTGCCAGTTTTGCAGCATAGACCGTTGTGGAGCCTCCCTGGAGTACTAATGTGTGTTTCTTTGTCATGCAGAAATTGGTGCCAGGTACTTATATCATTTCTTCCGGAGTATTGGTTATTATTCATATTGTTTATTCATCTGCTGATATAGCCTAGTTTTATAGACTCATATTCCTTTCTTGAGTCTATTCAAGCTTATGGGTTACTGGCGCCCGACTTTAGCACATGTAGCTCATTCTTGTATATTTCGTTCATTGTGGATTGAGGCATAGATATTTATAGATAGTGACCCTTCTATTACAGCTTATACGTATTCGAATCGGACCAGAGTCTGGTCGAATGCGTAGCTGGCATGTTACGTATTCCTAGTCCTACGTATTTTGGGAATGGTGCATGATATATTTTTGTGGTGGCCCATGCAGGTCCTGATTAAATCGTTTCGGTTACTTTCCGGTACTGAGCGAGCCTGTAATCAAAGTTAGCAGTGTTAGCATCACAATCCACAACTGACTTGAAAATTCTTTAGCACTTGATTATCGCCCTTGGACTTCGTAATTGTACTCTTTTAAATCTTCTCAACATCCTTATTATTGTTTATCATCTCTTCCTATTTCGAAGAGATGAATGTTCGTGCACGGTGTTTCCTCCAGAAGCAGATCCTCATCAAGGCAGAAGAAGATATGCTGGATATAAATTTTTGAGAAGACGGTTACCCTTAGTATGATAGTAGATAGGTTATTCCTATATGCTAGAGTTAGTATAGAATTTAGCATGAGAATTAAATATAGTATCAGAGGCCTAGAACTAATAAAATCTTACCCTTGCTTATAGGTAGCAAGTAATTTGGAAGTATTGGAAGAAAGGAAAGAGGGTTTGACTCTAATGTACTGGAATATTTTAGAGAATACATAGCTAGATGCTAGGGATCAGATGTGACTCATGATGGTAATACAAGGAATTGCATTATGACCTTAAGAAAATGAAACCTTACGTAGCAGGCCATAGTGGTTAGATCCTTAGTTGTCTTATGACTTTTAGTATCAAAATTAGATCTTATGACCCAGCTGTTACACCCCTACTATTTGTGCCGAAGAAGGATGGGACGGTACGCCTGTGTATTGACTATAGGGCACTAAACCCTGTAACCATCAAGAACCGGTATCCCTTGCCATGCATTGACGACCTATTTAATTATTTGAGTGGTACGAGTGTATTCTCAAGATAGATCTTGTAATCACCTAAAAATTTTAAGAATTTTTAAATTTAATTTTATGGAATTTAATTAGCATTTTCTGTAATTCTAAACTAAGGTAGACTGATTAAAATGAATTTTTAAAAGATATTAAATAATATTAAAATGTGATAAAAATTATATTTTCTAGTGTAAAATTAAAAATCGAGCATGGGGTATTTTTCCGGAAATTTATTGGATCTCGGATAAATTTTTAAAGCATTAAAAACTATTGTAAAATTTAACTGATTAATTAAATCAAATTAATTAATAAAACCAACCCAACCCTGAGACTGAACCGGACCGGACCGGCCGGTCTGATCAAACCGAACCGGCCCAACCCTTAGCGGGTCGGATCCGGGTCAGACCCGACCCGCCAGTACCCGACCCGACCCGGACCTAAACCTAACCCCTGAATCCCAAACAGCCCGACGCTTCCCCTCCGGCGGCCGTTTCCGCCGCCGTGGCCGTCGGAGACTGTCCGCTTTCTCTCCCATGGAAACCCCCACCTCTCCCTCTTCCTATTTCGGCTGAACCGCCGTCCGTCCTCCTCCTTTCTCCTCTATATAACTCCATTCTTCCCCAACCACAGCGGCTGATCCCTCAAACTCCGGCCACCTCCACCTAATTGAGCAAACCGAACCACCGGTGCCGTCCACTGCTCTCCAGCACTGACTCGTGGCCGCCCTCGACCACGCCGGACTCCCCAGAACCCGATGCCTTTCCTTTCTTCTCCGGCCGACGGCTCGAAACCTGAACCGCAACCGCCTCCCAGGAACGGAACCCCCGACTCCGGTACCTCCCCGCCTCGCCCCAGCCTCCAGACCTCACCAGCCGGCCGCCCAGGACCTCCCCGAGCCTTTCCCGACCACCGCTGGACTGAACCCTACTTCCAGTGTCGCAGAAACTCTGCCCTAGCTCGGACACAGCTTGGACACGGATCCAGGACACGGAGACTCGAGTTTGACACGCGCTAATCGGACTTATTGAACCCAGTTCAGGTATCCATAACTTTTGACTCGTAGCTCTGTTTCATATTCCGTAAATTTCTTCGCATAGCCTGTATGACCCCCTCGGTGCCCGGACAAACCGCTCGGGGCATCGCGACCTGTGGTGATCGCGAACCGCGATCCAAAAACAGGAAAAATTTAGCCCTGTTTCACCCCGGAATCAAGTACGTCTCGCCAAACGGGATGACTTGGTCGTGTGCGGTCTTCACAGATACGTGCGCGTCGTAGATACGGACGTGCGGGATTTCGCAGAAGCTGATTCGGGTGTGCGTACACACCGGAATCAACGCGTATCCGCGAACAACGTCCCGTATCCGACTTCTCTGTAATTCGCTGTAACTTAGTGTATACACATCGGATTGAGACGAAACTTGTGCCATCGGACTCGTAGCAATACGATGGTCCTGTGGGTCAAGTTTGGTTCGATTCTGGGAACGTTAGAAAATCGCGTATCGTGGGCCCCACAGGCTCCATCTGACGGGCAATTTTGAGAACGGCTCATCGGAATCCAATTCTGGAAGTTCCGTTGGATTTTTATCAATATTCCTGACTTGTTGGCACTAAGTTGGACTGATTTGGAGACCTTTGACCCTGACTCAGTTTTCGGTGCAAAGCGGCCCACATATGGACCCGCTATGGCCCAGAAATGTCGTTTTTGACCTTGTGTCCAAACTGGACTTAAGGACAGGCGTTTCTAACTATTTCTTATGTTCTGAGACTGTTGGTAATGTTCATTTCAACTTTTGGAGGAGTTATTGCTGAACCCACTGTTACAAGGACCGCTACTGGAATTCCAATCCCAGGCAAGTGTGCCTTGCCATAAATTATAGTTTATTAGTTTATTTTGTTCTCTTGCTCTATTTTCTGTGACTAGTGTGCATGATATAACCTAGGACCGTATGACATACTTAGCGTCCGATTACAGTCGGGTGCCAACCCCGTACGCGGAGTTGTGTACGTCATTTAGTGTTAGACATTCGAGACCCTTTATATTCTCGTGCTTGTTTATCAAGTACACTATAACCTAGGATACTTGACACCATACATTGACAGAATCTTCCTGAGATATTCAAGGTGATTCTGTATAGGATACAAGATGGACATAGTTATTATACTCTTAGATTATGACTGTTGCATTAGCTCTGATCTCACATGATATGGATATGCGACGTGTGGTTACATTGGATGGGGAGAGGCACACAGGCTACAGGCTGTTATATATATATATACTACTATTTTGAGGTTGTAGACTCTCGAGCAGAGCTAGACCACTACTAGATATTGCTGCTACCGGCTCCCCGACACAGAGCTTGTAGCAGTCTCAGCCTGAGTACTAGTGTTGCTCTCAGTTGCATTTTCACATAGATGGTTATGTAGTTACCCTATTTATTTCATTTTCTATTTCACTGCATCTATATTTGGCTTATATTATTTGTACCTTGCTATGTCCCCTGAGGACCTGGAATGGATGATGTCCCCAGGTTTAGCAGAAGAGCATTATCCCGAGGTTTACGGGACAGGAGCTGAAGCTGTACCAGGAGCTGTTGCTGAAGGAGAACCTAACATAGAAGCAGAGGTGATGGCTGAAGACTTTACTTGAGCTTATGACAATTGTACTCTTCAGATACTTTATTTTGGACTCTTTTGTTCTTGTCTGATGAACCAGTATTTTAGACTCTTATCGGGTTGTTCCCCGACATACTCTGCTGAGACTGGACTTTGATGTACTTTCTTTATTTGCTGATGTTCTTACTATTCTGTGTGTGGATGAGATTAGTTTTTGACTTATTATTGTAGACCTATATTACAGCTTAAGTATTCCCGATGGATCCATTAAATTGGTTTGTCCATCGGTGTGTACTGCTGGCCAATGCCACGTGTCTAGTCCCTCGATATTTTGGGACTGGGGCGTGACAGATCTTAGATCCGTTTATCACCAGCTTAGAGTGCGTAGAGAGGATATACCGAAAATAGCCTTCAAGACCAAGTATGGATACTATGAGTTCTTAGTTATGTCGTTTGGTTCAACCAACGCGCCAGCTGTGTTCATGAGTTTGATGAACGAAGTTTTTATCAGTACCTGGACAAGTTTGTGGTTGCGTCTATTGATGACATCTTGATATATTCCAAGAGCCACGCAGAGCACGAGCAGCACTCTTTCAGCAGGCCCAGCAACAGAAAAAGGCACCACTGCAAGGGCGTGGACAGACTTTTGCGATGACAGTGGAGGACGCACAAACTCGTGGAGTAGTGAATGCGAGTAAGATTTATGTTATTCATAGATATCTATTCCTAGTATTGCTTTAGCATGTGCTGTTAGTTCATAACCTTAGCCTTAAACCTAGTATTTTGAACTTGTTAATAATTGATAACCTAATTTTTCTAAGCTGTAGATTTCTTTGCTCTAACCAGATTTCTATCACTCTTGAATTACCTAACTTTCATTGTCTAGGGAAATACTTTATTCCTTCCCTATGTGTTTTGTTTAAACCCTCATCCTTCGAATTCTCCTTGTTCATTGTTCTTTGATTGTGTCGTGCTTCGAACATATTTTGCAAACCGTGTCATCTCTTCTGACCGGTTATGTTTCATTATTCTTTGATTGCAAGGATGCAATCCTCTTAAGGGGGGTAGATTGTAAACCCCCAGATTTTTCAGGAATTTAAAAATAATTTTTTGGGGATTTTCTAAGATTTTTAACTAATTAAAATAAATACTTTCTGGTATTAAATAATTTTTATCATTTTATTGAATATTAAAATATTATAAAAATAATATTTTTGGGTGTAAAATAAAATATTAGACATAGTGTAATTTTTCTGAAATTTATTGAACCCCGGAACTATTTTTAAAGACCTAAAAAATAATAATTTTATTAAACCAAAATAAACTGGGTTGAACCAACTGGTTTAACCCTGAACCAAACCAATCATGAACCAACCCAACTCAAACCAACCTTAACGGGTAGGATTTGAACCCGACCCATACCCGCTAATCCATCCCCGACTCGAAACCTATTTTTAACTCTAGCGGATTCGGATCCCTCACAGACCCACACCCGACCCGATAACCTCTTCTACAAAAACATGAATTCCTCGATCCCTAACAGCCCGACCCCTCATCTCCGGCCGTTCCCCGGCCGCTGCGTCTTTCCACCTCCCGTAACCGCTGCGACGCCTCCGCCGTTCTCCACGCCGGCCTCCCCTATCCCTAGTCTCCCCTTCACCTTCGCCAACCGCCGACCGACCACCTCCCTCTCCTCCTATAAAAACCCCCAACATCCCCACTGCTACCATCTTCACCACCGCCACCACCCGACGACCCCGAGATACCCAGCCACCTCCGACGAGCTTTCCCGATGACGTCGACGCCGACTCCAGCAGCCGCCAGCGTCGGCCACCAGTAGCTAGTAGCCGCCGCCACTCCGTAGTCGCCGCGACGAGCCGCCCTGACACGAGAAAGTCAGCGAGGTATCCATCTTCTGACTTGGTGTTTCTCTCTGTACATCGATCCGATTTCTGTTCTGTCGAACCGTACGCAATCCCTGTGTGACCCTCTCGAACCTCGTACAACTCGTTCGGAGTATCGCGTCCTGTGTCGATCGCAAACTGTGACGCAAAATCAGGAAAATAAATCTCAATTTCTGAAAATCAGAATTTGACCCAAACTCCCCAGTTCATGACCGTTTTGCGAATAACCTGTTAAATGTTTTCAAAATTGGCTTGAACCGTAATTTAGACCATATGACCAAGTTTTTAATTTTGTTTTTAGTTTATTTTATTGAGCTGTAGTTTGCAATATTTTTTAGGGTGAAAATGACCAAAAACTTGGTATTTAAATACCCTAATTTTTCCAGAACTGGGTGCGTCCCGCTAAATGAGGCGACTTGGTCATGTGCAAACTTCACCGAAAGGTGCGCACTGTCAATACGGACGTGTAGAATTTTGTGGAAGTTGATTTGGATGTGCGTGCACACCGGGATCAACGCGTATTCATCGACAACACCCCGTATCGGCCCTGTTCTGAAACTCGTTGTAACTTTGTGTACTCTCGTCATTTCGAAACGAAACTTGTGCTATCGGACTCGTAGCAATACGCTGGTCCTGTGACCCAAATTTGGTTCAATTCTGAGAACGTTGACAAAATCTTGTATCGTGGGCCCCACGGCTTCACTTGACGGGCGATTTTGTGATCGGCTCATCGAAATCCAGTTCTGGACATTCCGTTGGGTTCTTATCATCGTTCTGGACTTGTAGACATTAAGTTTGACGAATTTGGAGAACTTTTTCTCTGGCATATTTTTCAGTGCGAAGCGGGCCACATGTGGACCCCGCTTTGACCAAAAACTATCACTTTTGCCCCTGTATCCAAATTGGACTTATGGATAGGCAATTCTATCTATTTGATATCTTCTGAACATGATGGTAATTTTTATTTCAGCAATCGGAGGAGTACCTGCAAATCCCGCTGATACCAGAGCAGCAGTTGGAGTCCGAACCCCAAGCAAGTATACCTTGCCATACTTGCAGTAAATTGATTCATATTATTCTCTTGATCTATTCCTATGATATATATGTTCAACCTAGGACTGTGTGACATTGTTTAGCGTCCGAATAATATTCGGGTGTCAACGCCGCACGCGGAGTTGTGTAATGTCACTAGAGATTGATATCGCGATCCTATACATTTCGGTGCTTGCACTATCATGTACGTAATACCATAGGACACTTGACACTGTTCATGAGACAGAATCTTTCTGAGATATTCATGGTAATTCTGTATAGGTTACAGGATTCGTGATATAAATATTTTATGTATTTAGCTATCATTATGACTCGTTCCATCAGTTAGAGGTCATGATCTTGCGTGACATGGACATGAGACATCGTGGACATGAGACGTATTATTACATTGGGTGGGAGAGACAGACCAGGACTATTGATATTTATTTGATGGTGTGAAGGTGTTCTTGTATCCAAATTTGGACACGTAGAGTCTGTATCATGATATGACATGATACATATAGGTGGAATTGGTAAATTGGATGTATACATGTGTTCTTTTGTCCAAAATAGTCCAAATTCGTCAAAGTATTCAGTCTCATTTTTACCAGCCATAGCAACTTAGAAATATCGTAACTCCTAACTCAGAACTCAGACTAATCTAGCATTTTTTTAAAAGAAGTATCGAAGTTAGATTTCTAATATATAAATTAATAGGACAAAATTGTTCTGAAACTTTCTGTAAAACTATTCGAGTGTCAGGTGTCCGAAAGACGAAAGCGATTCGATATTTTCGAGATTTTGGGAGCTTTCGGACACGAAAATATGACATGTTAGAAGTTTCGAAAAGCTAATATGAAGGGCTACGACATAATTTAACCCTAGAATTTATTGAATAAGTCTAATAGGTGCAGTATTGGTTACAAGTAGAGAACTGACTATACGACATAGACATTGTGTGTATCCTATGAGCCTAGGTAGTATGGATATCAAGTGAGTGTAGGTATCATAGGTTGCCAAGAATTTTATATATATATATATATATATATATTGGAAGAGGTAATTGTGTTACAGACTCCTGGCCCGAAGGCCTACAAACTCGGCCCGCACCTGCACCGCATTTGAACCGCACCTGCGTTGCACCCATCACTAACTCACCATTTAATTTCCCTTTGGGGGAATTAAATAACGCCCAGGAGGCTCGAACCCACAACCTCCTGGGTAATATGCATCGGTCTTAACCACTAGGCTAGACGTCATTTATATATATATATATATATATATATATATATATATATATAAGTGTTAGGTAATATGTGTTAGTTAGTGTGCGTGTTAGTGTTGATACAAGTGGTTATCAAGTGAGCCAAGTATATGTAAGTTATATGTCAAGGTATTAAAGTTTGGGGCAAGGTACTAGTGTGATACTTGGGTACTATGAGGGGACATTGGTATCATGACATTCAAGTATCATGAGTGATGGTAAGTTATTATTGGGGCTTGAGTAAGGTATCATATTTGGTATCAAATATTAATATTAGAGTTAATTGGGTAAGTATTGGTGTGCTGTCGTAGGCACCCAAAAATAAAACCTTTACTCTTGAAATAATATGTAGTAGTGAGAGTAAGGATCGTTCCCACGAAGAGTAATTAGTTTGATCTTTATGCTATGTAAAATAAGATTGGGGGAGAGTTTTTTATCAAGAGAAAATTAAGAAGAGCTAAAAACAATTAAAGTATTAAAACAATCAAAGAAATAAATGTTGGTCTCAGTCAACATCCACCATTGGAATCTTAAAACTGATCATCGATGCAAGTATATATTAATTTATACTTTGAATATTCATCGTTGAAATTATTTTCCTATCTCCTTCAGCCATAATTAATTAAAAACAAGCGATCTAATTAACCTTAACTACTAAATAACCCCAGACAAGCGCTAAAGGTTTAATCTAGTAGCGTATTAAACTCGATGAGATCGATGAAGCAAAACAACACAAGCACACGCGGTTGTATTTAATTTTGTCAAAAGTTTTCCTCCTAAGATCTAATAAAACAAAGCAGTTCATTAAATCTTGGTTGCTTCACAAACTAGAGGGATCGAACAATTACGGATTCGATATCTAATTTAGAATTAGATTGTCATGAATAATAAACTAGTATGCATCCTAGTCATTAAACAAGATAATCAAAAAAATATGCATAAGAAAACATTCGATACTTAAAGCACAAATCAAAAATATAAACACAAATTAGATCTCACAAGTTTTTATTCATTCCGAGGCTTCCGTTTCCTTCGACCAACAAGACTTTTAGCTCCGCATGTTCAAGAAAACTTCAAAAGAATATTGGAGAAGAGGAAGAAGAGTTGTGTGTTGTTCTATTTTTTCTCTTGATCTCTACCCCTTTTATACACTCTAAATAAGTGTTTGAAGATCACAATATCTTCCCAAAAATCCTCTAAGAGTTACAACAACCCAACAATAAAATAAAATCTTTGAATAAGTTGGGAAATGGTTATATCAACTCCACTTTTTGTGCACAGCATAGTTGTCTCAATTTCAAGCGTGATTTGGTCCATGATGTAGCCAGAATCTCAGGAAAATCAAAACAAAAAAATTGTGCCTCTATCACTTAGCTTTCCGAATCAATTTGGATCAGCTCAATTGGACTTCGGATGAGCAAGTTATGACCATTTTTCTACAAGGTGTCAGAACTGTCCAGAATTGATAATTAGCTCCATTTTGCTTTTAGTGACTCCAATTGTATCCTAGATCAAAATATAAAAATAATGAGTATCTTTAGACATTAAATGAGCATAAAGGGGTATACATTAAGGAATAAAAATATGATATTTTATGTTCTCATCAAATACCCCCACACTTAACCTTTGCTCGTCCTCGGGCAAAACTCTAATTTATTTTTCCAAAAAGAAATCAAGGTTGCAATGTCATAAATAAATAATAACCAAGTTCTTCAAAACTCATAACATATCATGAACATATATTCTTAAACAACTTCTAATTACTTAGTAGGTATTTTTACTTAAAAAATGGAGTAAACTAAATAGGTAGACCCTCACGGGAATAAACACTAAACTCTCATGTGTTTGAAGGTATATATTTCTCTCGAATTCATTCCAAAAGAAATGCTCTACCATAAGCTTGTATATTTTCTCATTCTCCACCACTGGGATCACATGCATAACATAAATCATAAGGACTTTTCATGGGTTGTAACATGGCTTAGGATTAAGGTGGGATATATTTAGGAATGTAGCTCAAAAGCCATCAAAACTAGTGGAGCAAAAATGAATCAACTCAATCTCAATATAAAACATGTAAAATCAATCACTCCATTTTGCAGCGTCTTCAATTTGGCTTTTAAAGCATTTAAACAATGCAAAATCAATCACTCCATTTCTTTTCTTTTCTTTTTTCTTTCTTTTTTTTTTTTTTTTACTTTTTTTTTTTTAACAATAATGGAACTTAGGAAATTTGAGGATAAAAATATGTTCCATTCTGTTGGTTATAACCAAACCACAAATTTAGTACCCCCACAATTATTTTTTCGTACACCCATACATATCATAATGATCAACAATGCTCCACTAGCTTTGCGACTTGGGTAAAGGTATAAATATTATTGGTTGAAAGCTTGTAATGTGGGTATACCAAGAAAAAGGCAATAAAGCTCAAAGGGGTTCAACAAAAAGAAAATTAATTACAAGGTGGGCTATTTGGCTTATGTAACGCATAACAAAGATGGCCTTAATCATGTTCATGCATGCATGTGTCAATGTGACCTCGAAGAGAATCAAAGCAAGTTCTAGAGAAACAAATCAGTGGAAGAATATCTCTCATGAAAGAATAATGAGACTGATGTGTCAGTCTAAAGGCTCAAATCCTCACTGGCTTTTGTCTACCAATTTAGATACTACCATTTTTAATAAAAAATAACTAGACTAATTAATTCTAAGTTGAAAAAAAATTATTTATTCAATCATGTTATGAATTTTTCAAATTAAGTTTAATCTTACTCATGACATACACAACCAAAAATCATTAAAAACCACAAAAACAAAATCCTTTTATTTAAAAAAAAATCTTAATTATTATTATTATTATTTTTTTCGAGAAAAACACAAACTCAAACTGCTTAAAAAAAATATTAAATCTTTCCCCCACACTTAAAACAGACATTGTCCCCAATGTATGATTAAATGCAAAGAAAAGACAAAATAACAAAAAATAAAATACGAGAATAAAAATAAACTTCCCTTGGGTTGCCTCCCAAGCAGCGCCTTTGTTTAATATTGTCGTTGGCTCGACTCTATGCACACTTGATATAACTAGGCAGGAGTTTCAAGTCTAGAATGCATACCTGCAAAATAGAAGGTAAAGGTCTTTTGTCATTAATTGGTAACAAAATATATGGAATGTTACCTGACTGTTGTCTTTTTGGAAGATCGTTCAACACTGCAACAGTTTTATGTAAGTGAGTACTCAAAGTTAACTCATATTCTTTCTCAAAATTCTCACTGATGGCAACTTTTACTCCATCTTTTCCATCAAGTTTAAAAACTTCTTTTCCATTAGGTACTACATCGTCGTTAGGAATGTTCGTGTCTACAACGATATTTTTCTCTTCTTCTTCTTTTGACGATGCACATGCTTCTTTTTCTGGAATTTCAACTTCTTTACAACTTCTCAAAATGATTGAACTTACAGTTTTTTTTGGATTTACTATCGTTTTAGATGGTAAGTTCTCCAAGCTTTGTGCCTCTAGCTTATTAATTGCAGTTGTCATTTGACTCATTTGATTGTTCAAACTTTCGATACTAGCCCTCGTCTCCTGTTGAAATTGTAAATTATTAATGGCAATAGACTTAACAATATCTTCTAAAGACATACCAGAATTAGAAGTTTGGCTTGGTTGTAGGTATTGCTGCTTGTATTGCTGGTAACTTGGGCAATTTTGAGTTGCTGGTTGATTTAATTCTGGACTCCCATAGGTGAGATTGGAATGATCTCTCCATCCTATGTTGTACGTGTCTGAATAGGAATCATACTTCATTTCTGGTAGTCCAGGAAAACCATATTCTGTATTCACTTGTTCATTGGACTCCTCTTGGAGAGTTTGACACATATCGGTTGGATGTCCTGATACTAGACAAATCCTACAAGCCTTTGTTGTTTTCATGTTACCTACAACCATCTGACGAACAAGAGAAGTTAAACAAGAAATTTGTTGTTCTAAGGAAGAAACATTTACCTCATCAGCATGGCTAGATGGAAGATCTAGCCAAGTGCCAAATATTTGAGAATTGGCCGCCATTTTCTGTTACCGATTTTTTTTTTTTTTTTGCTAATAGGCAAAAAATTATTTGATCACAAGAACGAAATAAAGATCACAAAAAGCACAAAAATCAACTAAAATTACTCCCCGGCAACGGCGCCAAAATTTGGCGTGCTGTCGTAGGCACCCAAAAATAAAACCTTTACTCTTGAAATAATATGTAGTAGTGAGAGTAAGGATCGTTCCCACGAAGAGTAATTAGTTTGATCTTTATGCTATGTAAAATAAGATTGGGGGAGAGTTTTTTATCAAAAGAAAATTAAGAAGAGCTAAAAACAATTAAAGTATTAAAACAATCAAAGAAATAAATGTTGGTCTCAGTCAACATCCACCATTGAAATATTAAAACTGATCATCGATGCAAGTATATATTAATTCATACTTTGAATATTCATCGTTGAAATTATTTTCCTATCTCCTTCAGCCATAATTAATTAAAAATAAGCGATCTAATTAACCTTAACTACTAAATAACCCCAGACAAGCGCTAAAGGTTTAATCTAGTAGCGTATTAAACTCGATGAGATCGATGAAGCAAAACAACACAAGCACACGCGGTTGTATTTAATTTTGTCAAAAGTTTTTCTCCTAAGATCTAATAAAACAAAGCAGTTCATTAAATCTTGGTTGCTTCACAAACTAGAGGGATCGAACAATTACGGATTCGATATCTAATTTAGAATTAGATTGTCATGAATAATAAACTAGTATGCATCCTAGTCATTAAACAAGATAATCAAAAAAATATGCATAAGAAAATATTCGATACTTAAAGCACAAATCAAAAATATAAACACAAATTAGATCTCACAAGTTTTTATTCATTCCGAGGCTTCCGTTTCCTTCGACCAACAAGACTTTTAGCTCCGCATGTTCAAGAAAACTTCAAAAGAATATTGGAGAAGAGGAAGAAGAGTTGTGTGTTGTTCTATTTTTTTCTCTTGATCTCTACCCCTTTTATACACTCTAAATAAGTGTTTGAAGATCACAATATCTTCCCAAAAATCCTCTAAGAGTTACAACAACCCAACAATAAAATAAAATCTTTGAATAAGTTGGGAAATGGTTATATCAACTCCACTTTTTGTGCACAGCATAGTTGTCTCAACTTCAAGCGTGATTTGGTCCATGATGTAGCCAGAATCTCGGGAAAATCAAAACAGCAAAATTGTGCCTCTATCACTTAGCTTTCCGAATCAATTTGGATCAGCTCAATTGGACTTCGGATGAGCAAGTTATGACCATTTTTCTACAAGGTGTCAGAACTGTCCAGAATTGATAATTAGCTCCATTTTGCTTTTAGTGACTCCAATTGTATCCTAGATCAAAATATAAAAATAATGAGTATCTTTAGACATTAAATGAGCATAAAAAAGTATACATTAAGAAATAAAAATATATATATATATATATATATATATATATATATATATATATATATATATATATATATATATATATATATATATATATATATATATATATATATATAAGTGTTAGGTAATATGTGTTAGTTAGTGTGCGTGTTAGTGTTGATACAAGTGGTTATCAAGTGAGCCAAGTATATGTAAGTTATATGTCAAGGTATTAATGTTTGGGGCAAGGTACTAGTGTGATACTTGGGTACTATGAGGGGACATTGGTATCATGACATTCAAGTATCATGAGTGATGGTAAGTTATTATTGGGGCTTGAGTAAGGTATCATATTTGGTATCAAATATTAATATTAGAGTTAATTGGGTAAGTATCTAGGAGGATATCGTATTGGTCAAGATACTAAGATATTGGGTATTAGAACTAGATAATGGGTAATATTAAGATGTCAAGTGCCAAGATTAGGGTGAGTATCTTGGATGTAAGGTAAGTCTAGGTTATAGTCATGGGTTAGTATCTTGGGGGTTAGTATCATATGATATCTAAAGTGGTACCATGGTACCATGTACAAACAAGTGGAATATGTGTGGGATAAATTAGAGTGTGGTATCCTAGGATGTATCAAGGTATTTAGAATACCAAGACACTAAAATATTAGAACTAGTATGAGAAAAGGTTGTGATATTATGTATTGGGTTAATTTACCATGGTCAGGGTAGTGTCTAGCTTGGGTAATAGATTAGGTACCAATGTATGAGTTAAGGTATTGGATATTGGTCAAGGCAATGGAATTAGCTAAGGTATTAGTCTAGAAACTAGGATACGGGATAATATGTTAAGGTATTGGTTAAGGTAATGAGGTAATATTAAGGTAATGGCTAGATAATGAGGTAATACTAAGGTATTAGCTAGGTATTGAGTGTTAGACTAACCTATTGTATATGTTAGTATATATAATATTATTAGCTAACTAGTATGACTTTTAAAACCTAGTTTAGCCAAGGTATCGACCCTAGAACTAAGATATTGACTAATAGTTAAGATATTTGAGATACGGACTAAGGTATTAGGTAAATGTGTGATACGAGTTAAGATATTGTGATACGGGGTAAGGTATATAGCTATAGGCCAAGGTATTGCTAAAAATTATAGGTAGAAATATATATTAGGATAATATATGCTAGTAACTTATTAGTTTATCGTAGAAACCTAGTAGTGGTCTAGTATTAACTAGTATTGACTAGTTTGACCTAGTTGGCACCTAAAAACCAAATAGTGACTTGTTAAGATCTAATACAACTTTATAAACCTTGTAAATAGGTAAAATTAACCTAGAAACTAGGAAATAACCTAGTTTGACTGTGTTGACCTAGATTTGACCTAGTTTGACCAAATTTGACCTAGTTTGACTTAGTTGGACCTAGTGCTGATTTAGAGACCTAGTTTCAAGCTAGTATAGTATGTTTATGATTCCAATACACTGTAATGACATAGAATTTCATATATAGGTCTGTGAAGCATCGATACAGACACAATTTGATATCCATTGCTCTGTATCACAGGTGAGTATATTCTTTGACAGTTTTTCATTTATGATATCTTCTATGTTTCTTGTATCTAGTGTAGATATCCTTGATTTCTTGACACATGGTTACACGGATTAGTATTTTCGTTCTGTCATGATATATATATATATATATATATATATATATATATATATATATATATATATATATATATATAGCCACATATCTAATTTCCTATGATACACCTCACTATATGCACATAAACACATACCCAAATCTTATGATACAGTCAAGTATCAACACAAATACACCATGATACCAAATAAACGACACCAATATCAGTTGAAACACCAAAATATATATAGAATTGATATGAACCTATAGAATAATAGATCTAATACAATATATAGGTAATTGGCACAATGAGATACCAAAATACCCAAATTATCAAATCTAGCCATACGTATCATGGCGTATCATGACACGAACACTAAGTATCCAATTGTGGACACTATGACACCACTACTAGGGTTAGTGTTCATGTTCGTATTAGGGTTAGTGTCCGCGTATGTTAGCGTGTCCACATGTGTATTTATTTGCGTGTGTGTGTCCGCATTTGTGTGTGTTCGCATGTGTTAGTGTGTCCGTGTCCATATTAGGGTTGGTGTTTGCGTGTGTGTGTGTATCCGCGTATGTGTGTGTCTGCATGTGTGTGTCTGCGTGCGTGTGTGTGTGTGTGTGTCAGCATGTGTCCCCATGTGTGTGTGTCTGTGTGTGTTAGTGTGTCTGCGCGCATATGTGTGTGTACGATTTGGGGTTAGGGTCTGCATATGTGTGTGTCCGATTTAGGGTTAGGATTTACCTAAGGAGGGGTGGCCTGAGAGGAGGGGGTTGACCGAGGAGGGGGTGTCCGGAGAGGAGGAGGAGGAGGCCGGAGAGGGGGAGGAGGACTTGGTGGAGGAGGAGGAACTAGCCCGGAAAGGAGGAGGAGGAGCTCGGTGGAGGAGAATAAGCCCGGAGAGGAGGAGGAGCTCGGTGGAGGAGGATGAGGGGGTGCTCGGGGTCGGCGTCGGAGCTCCGGAGCTGTGGCGAAGGGGGTCGCGGGGGGTGCACGATCGAGAGCGGGGGTTTCGGAAAAAAATTGGAGAGGATGGGGGGAAAATGAAATTTGTTAACCTATATTGAAAAATGTTAGCGACATCATAATTAAACATCGCTAAACGTCGCTGATTTAATAATATTTAGCAACGTATGCAAAATAACGTTGATACGCATCGTTACAATAAAAAAATAACGATGTCTTGCGACATCTGGCAACAACTTATTCAGTAATATTATTCGTAGTCGCTGACCGCCGCGAACAGTCGCTAAAAGCGAAGTCCTGCGACGTTAGAATATGACGTCGCTAAATTCGTAAAATATAGCGACGTCATAACTAAATATCGCTAAAAATGTCGCTAATTGGGCATATTTTGGTAGTGATTCATGACAAATGGGAAGGGACAAATTTGATATTTTGGCATGATCAAACCTTACTATAAGAGATAAGTTCAATTTAGGGCTCATCCATTCATTTGATTTTACTCATTAGCCTCATTTTTTCTAAAGCTTCTTCTTTCCCAAGAAAATCTAATTTCCTACCAATTCCACTCAATCCACTTTCAATTCCACTCATTCTCACTATCATGAAGGCCTAGAGCATTAGAGAGCACAAGGAGATCCATAGAAGAGAATTTTGCTAGGAGATCGTGTCCAACTCATCCCTTCCGTGTCCAAATTCAAAATTCTCTAAAGAGGCTACCAAAATACTTGGTAATTCTCTCAATTTTATCAAATTCATGGTTAGGAATACCCCTTGATCATGTAGGAACCTTTCCATGGTCAGATTTGATTTTCCAATGGTATATCTAGGCACTAGGAGCCCTCAAGTTGGTAGATCTAAGTTGATGTCATAATTTTGGGAATCAATTTGGAGAAAACCTCAATTGTGTCCATTGAGTGTGTGTATTATGTCCTAATGAGAACTACTGATATTTATTTGATGGTGTGAAGGTATTCTTGTGTCAAAAATTAGATACATAGAGTCCGTATCATGATACGTCATGATGCATATAGGTAAAATTGATAAATTGGGTGTATACATGTGTTCTTTTATCCAAAATAGCCCAAATTTGTCATAGTATTTACCCTCATTTTTAGCAGCGATAACAACTTGGAAGTGCTATAACTTCTAACTCAAGAGTTTGATTAATTTCCTATTTTTATAGAAGAAGCGTACTGAAGTTAGCTTTACAAATATATAAATTAATAGGAAAAATTTGTTCTAGAATTTTCTGTAAAATTGTTTGAGTGTCAGGTGTCCGAAAGACAAATATGTTTTAATATTTTCGCGATTCAGGGAGCTTTCAGACACAAAAATGTGATCCGTTTGAAGTTTAAGAAAGCTAATACGAAGGGCAACGACATACTTTAACCCTAGAATTTATTGAATAGGTTTAATAGGTGCAGTATCGGTTACAAGTAGAGAACTGACTATATGGCAAATGCATTTTGTGTATCTTATGAGCCTAGGTAGTATGGATATTAAGTGAGTGTAGGTATCATAGGTTGCCAAGCATATGCATATATATATATATATATATATATATATATATATATATATATATATATATATATATATATATATGTGTGTGTGTGTGTGTGTGTGTGTATGTGTGTGTGTGTGTATGTGTGTGTGTTAGGTAATAGGTGTTAGTTAGTGTGCGTGTTAGTGTTGATACAAGTGTTTATCAAGTAAGCCAAGTATATGTAAGTTATGTGTCAAGGTATTAGAGTTTGGGACAAGATACTAGTGTGATACTTGGGTACCATAAAAATATTGGTATTATGACATTCAAGTGTCATGCGTGAGGGTAAGTGAGTATTGGGCTTGAGTAAGGTATCCTATTTGGTATCAAGTATTAGTTTTAGAGTTAGTTGTGTAAGTATCTAGGAGGATAAGGTATTTGTCAAAATACTAAGATATTGGTAATAGAACTAAATAATGGATAAAATTAAGATATCAAGTACCAAGAGTAGGGTGAATATCTTGGATGAAAGGTAAGTGTAGGTTATAGTCATGGGTTAGTCTTAGAGGTTGGTATCATATGATACCTAATATGGTACCACGGTACCATGTACAAACAAGTAGAATATGTGTGGGGTAAATTAGAGTGTGGTATCCTAGGATGTATCAAGGTATTTAGAATACCAAGACACCAAAATATTAGAACTAGTATGAGATAATACTAGGATACTAAGGTAAGGTTGTGATATTATGTATTGGATTAAGATACCATGGTAAGGATAGTGTCTAGCTTGGATAATGGGTTAGGTCCCAAGGTATGAGTTAAGGTATTGGATATTTATCAAGGTTATGGTATTAGCTAAGGTATTAGTCTAGAAACTATATACGGGATAATATGTTAAGGTATTGGTTAAAGTAATGAGATAATACTAAGGTAATAGCTAGGTAATAAGGTAATACTAAAGTATTTGCTAGGTATTAAGTGTTAGACTAAGTTATTGTATATATTAGTATATCTATGTAGTATATATGATATTATTATATCATAGCTAACTAGTATGACTTTAAAACCTAGTTTAGCCAAGGTATTGACCCTAGAACTAAAGTATTGACTAATAGTTAAGGTATTTGAGATACATGCTAAGGTATTAGGTAAATGTGTAATACAGATTAAAATACCGTGATACGGGGTAAGGTAAATAGCTATAGGCCAAGGTCTTGCTAGAAATTATAGGTAGAAGTATATATTAGGGTAATATATGCTAGTAACTTATTAGTATAACCTAGAAACCTAGTAGTGGCATAGTATTAACTAGTATTGACTAGTTTGACCTAGTTGGCACCTAAAAACTAAATAGTGACTTGTTAAGACCTAGTATAACTTTATAAACCTTGTAAATAGGTTAAATCAACCTAGAAACGAGAAAATGACCTAGTTTGACCGTGTTAACCTAGATTTGACTAAGTTTGACCAAATTTATCCTAGTTGGACCTAATGTTGATTTAGAGACCTAGTTTCAAGCTAGTATAGCATATTTATGATTCCAAAACACTATAATGACATGAAATTTTATATATAGGTTTGTGAGGCACCGATACAAACACAATTTGACATTCATTGCTCTGGATCACAGACGAATACATTTTCTGACAGTTTTTTGTTTATGATATCTTCTTTGTTTCTTGTTTCTTGTTTCTTGTTTCTAGTGTAAATATCCTTGATTTCTTGACACATGGTTACACAGATTGGTATTTTCGGATCCCGTTATGAGATTTTATTCTTTGTGTATCTTGGTATATCTTGTGCAAGCCTTGTTCTTGTACTTGTATAGACATCGATTCTTGAGAAGACTTGCTACCTTTTCATAGAATCTTGTGTCGTAGCGTGCCATGGTTGGATCCACTATACCAGTCGAGGCGGAGAGTGTTAGTGTAGATATGTGATCATACCCTCCTTGTGCATGCCTTGTTCCTTGAATAGTGTTAATCATACACCGCACGTATGATTAACCAGGCTATAATCCTTGTTCAAGTTTCCAAGTTGATTACATGTTGAAGCTAGTACTCACTCACTTAGCTAGTTGTATTTCTTGTCTCTTGTATATGATACTCATTACTCTTGTATTTATTTACAGCATTCTATGTCTTGTATATTTCTTGCTCTTGTTCTATTTTTATTGTATTTTTCTCTATTTACTGTTACAAAGTCTTTATCATTTATTGAAACTGCTGTTAGAGGTGTGCTTCGCTCTAATCCTGACTGGATAATATTTTTCAATAATTTTTGTACTCTACATTCCGAGATTTCAGAGTGATGCTATAGACATGACTGCTCTTACACTGTGGATCTTGAGGTGACAATTGTAGATATCTAGGATAGTATTTTTTATTCCATATTATGTCTATTTTTTTCTTTAGAATGTTATTTGGTTTATCTTTCTTATTTATTCTGCCTTTAGATTATGGTGATTGAGTATATGATAGAACTAGTTGTATTAGTAAGATTGATAGCTAGATATTGATGACCTAGACATTGTTCTACCGTCGATGTTGCGGCGTAGGATGGACGTAACCACGTACTTGTGCCCGACCATGCAGGTGCGGATTATGACACGGTCAAGGACCGAGTTCGGCCCGTGTTCGGTTACCTCATTTCTAGAATGTTCTAAGTTTGGGTTCAGGCTTGTTGGTAGACTTTAGGTTTGGGTTCTGGGCTGCCTTATTAGAGTGGACTTTGAGTTCAACTAGATAGTTATTGCAACTCGACTCACATTGGTCCCGACTCAAATAAATTGCAAAATACATAATGAAATAAAAAAAAAGACTAGACTCAAGCTTCCAATAATTGTCGGTGAGATCAGTTGTCATTAGTGAGATCCGTTGTCGTGACGTTGTCGTACATGTCCAATGTCACATATCGTATCGAGTCATGATTTACTTAACTATAAAAATTAAGTTGACTGTGACCGAATGGACCAACATGGTTAACCACGCCCTAAAACTCACTTAGGTGATCCGTAATAGACATTCCATCTTTGTACTGCAGAACCATCGTCGTTCAGATCAAGAATAACTTGTTTAGCCCGGTCTTCTTCGCGAACAAAGCTTCCAGTTTCTACCAAAGTGTTCTAGCGTATTCTATATTAGAAACATAATTGTACACATTCTCGTCAAAGAACTTCCTGATATACCCACACACTTGTATATGCTCGAACTATCAGTCCTCTTCGGATTTATCACTAGAATTAGTGGAAGCAAATACCGAAAGATGCATGCAGCTTCTTGACGATCAAGAAATCTTTCATCTTGCTCCGCCAATAGTGGTTATTGGAACCGTTTAGGTTTACCATGTGCACTAGCTTCGTACATCTCTTCTCCTTAGCTTTAGTGTCAACCATAACACTAACTTTGAAAACCACGGGACGATCGGAGTCCGACCCTAAGAAGCCTCCACTAATGAAATAATAAATACATCAATTTTTTACAAACTTCTCACCGATCCAAATGGATTACTACAACTACTTGGGAGAAGAGAACTCGATTACAGACTCACAAAGAATAAAGAGACAATGAGAAAAATATTCGAATAATCTCTCCTTCAAAATAGCCTTCAATCCCCCCCCCCTCTCTCTCTCTCTCTCTCCAAAAGTTACAAAACTTTCATCTCTTGTCTGATATATTAGATTTGCTTCTTTTTAGGGTTTAGGACTACCTATATATAACTACACTCAAATTTGCATTTTATCTGGATCATTAATTTGATCCAATGGTGTATAAAAACACCCAAGAACTCGCACGGCCCCGACAAAACCAAATTCGGATAAAATTCAACTTTTCCAAGCCAGGATAGTTTTGTCCCATATGGACCAAATTCGGACCGAATTTTCTTGTGCTTGGGTAGATTCTCAGACTTTGTACTCTGAAAACTACTTCGACCCCCGAGCTTCTCTGATACACGAATGACGCTCGTCGCACTCCCCGAGATTCTCCGACACACAGATGACGCTCGTCACACTCTGGATATTCTCCATATAGTTTGGCAGCTCCATCCAACACCGTCAAGTACAAGGGTCTAAATAGAAAAATAAATCCACGTATTATATCCATATTGATAGTTCTTAGTTTGAGTTCTTCATTATTTGAGTTTATATAGTCAATCTGATGATATAAGTGTTGTTGCATTTGTTATTCTGTTTAGATTGGTTTACTTATTTAGATGTTTTTTGCGCGAGATTCATAGCTTTCATATATTGACAGAAAGAATAGTGGCAATAACAGACCACCACAACATTGATGCAAGATGTGTTTATGAGAGATTATTGCTTTGATAATGCAATTTTTTGCGTTATAATGTTGTAACGCAAATTTTTACGTTTAAACTCAAAATCCATCGGAGATAGGGTTTGGCACTCAAAACATTCAAACTTCCTTTCCAAATTTTTTTCTTCTAAAAAGAAATTACTTTATAACGTTCTTTCAGAAAGCAGCCGAAAGTCATTCGTGGTGGTTCTTTTCAGATTAAAGTAACCAAACACAAATTCAAAAATTATATAGTCATAAAATAAATTTATAATTTTTTCTCTAAAAATTATTTTTAGAACAAAATTTTAAAAAAATCTGTTCAAACGGATCTATTGGTCTGATAAAATTTTTGCATTATGATACTGGATACCGAAACATTTATCGGTTGACATGAAATACGTCACTAAAGGTGTTTGGAGTGAAGTGGAGAGTGAGACAGCAGAAATAGTAAAATGCTCCAACAAAGTTCACTTTCCGAGAATGATTGCGACGGTCTCTTTACCAAAACGACAGAGCACATAAAATCGAGCAGCAACCACAGCAGATCGTAGCTCGAGCCATAAACTGTACATACACACGTATGATGATGTTCAAATATATTATCCATTTAATGCATGCAATGATTGCACTTTCTGAGGGTCTATCTACTCTCTGTCTGTCTATCTACTTGTGGACGATCTGTCCAAGAATTAGATTTCTTCTCCTTTCTTGGGGTCAAATTTGATTAGACTAGGTCTAATCGAAGGTCTTATCCGAATATTAAAATATTATCTTAAATTTATTTTTAATTTTTTAATATATTATTTTATATTTTTATTAAAATTTTTGGTGATATTTATAATTGTATATTATAATTGAATTTATAGATAGTTACTGAACAAAATAACTAAATTTCAAATTATATATATAAAACTATTACTTTATCGCATAATTGTAAGAAAATATTGACAAAATGATATCAAAATTCACACAAAAATTATCACCAATCTTGTTTTGTATTTCAAATGTTCCCTAAACATGATCAATTGTACTTACCATCAAAAAATATATTACATCATAGCATAATTGTAAAAAAATACCCACATAATGACATCAAATTCACACAAACAATATCTTAATCTTTATCAACTAGATAAAAAATCAAAGAAATCTTCTTAATTGTCTAAATCTTATTCTCATGTACTGATGTACATTCATAAAGAAACTAAAGCCATTCTTTCTCAATTGACATCCAAAAGCAAACCAATTATTCACAATGCCATAATATTGTTCCAAAAATAAATACAAAACTAAATTCACAACATGATCACAGTTCTAAAGAAACTAAAACCATTCTTTCTCAATTGACATCCAAAAGCAAACCAATTATTCACAATGTGATAATATTGTTCCAAAAATAAATATAAAACTAAATTCGCAACATGATCAGTTCTAAGCAAATAAACTCACATAATGGAAATAAAAATTCACACAAAATAACAATTGAACCTCTTAGAGATGATATACAACACACCGATCAGAGCAAGATCTTTGAGAAATCCTAAATTTTTTGTTTGATTATGAGTCTTAGAGTCGATAAAACAAGGATTGAAGAATTGGAGGCATTGTGAGGACTGTGGATGGTAGAGCCTAGGGTTTTAGAAAGAAATGATCAAATTGGTAAATTACAAAATTACCAATTTGTAATTTATGGGAATGGATTCGGAGTCCCGAGGGAGCTCCAGCGCTCCCAACCGTTGGATCGCGGGGGCCTCACGCGTGGCCTCTACTCGGACCACTCGATCCGATGGTACAGGAGGGGGCAGGACTTCGACCGGGCTCCGGGAGTGGACCTCTTTATCTTCTCTCTCTCTCTCTCTCTCTCTATATATATATATATATATATATATATATATATATATATATATATATATATATATATATATATATTTGTACGATTTACGAAGAGAGATGACGGTCCATCTGTCATACAACGGTTGTATCATTTTTTTGATACAGCCATATGTATCAAAGTTTTACTCTATTACTTTACCGTCAGGGTGTGTTTTCGATGGGCCGGTCCGGGTCTGGATCCAGTATTTGATCGAACTTGATCGATTCGGGATGTTACTGTGGACACCAGAACCATTAGAAAATCTTGTGCTAAAAAAAGTATATGGTAAATTTTTTTATGTCTTTTCCATCATTCTAAAATTAAAAAAATATGATCCAGACATCATCATCATCATCATAAGAATTTAACTACGACAATTCTTCAGCTCGTAGGAAAGATTATTTTTATTTCTTCCTTTGCAGTATACTCTTAGCATAAGATAACTTAAAAATTAAACCAAAGCTACTGCTACCTTGAGCGATGTTCTTTAAGTTCTATAAGATACTTACCTCAACATTCATATTATCATGATAATCGTCTAACAGTATAAATACAATATCTAATTTGATTTTATGATCAACATTCATATAAAAGAAATATATTACGCTAATATTTAAAAAAATTATTTCTATTTTAAAAATAATATAATCAAAACCAGGAGCATTTTTATATTTTGCAAATAAATGAGACATATTAATAATTTCTATAAAAACTAAAGAATAAATTGGATAATAAACTCCGGATAAAATACATGTAACATTGTAAAATAATTCTAAAAATTCATAAATTGAAGTATCAACTAAACAGTCACTCTCATTCAGTAATCAAATTTTGGATTAATATTACTGTAGTCTATAATAACATATCTAAATTTAATACAAGATTTTAACATCAAATAAGTAGAATTTTATCTATTTGATATACATCCTTTAACAAATTTCTTAAAAGTCAAACCATATTGTGCATATAATATTTTAAACTATTGTTGCCTACTTGGAGAAGTGTTCAAACTAGTTAGATGTGATATAATATTTTCTAAATTTGCTTAAAAAAGTGAAAGCATTCTTGTACAATTAAATTAATAATATATCAAGCACATCTTATATTAAAAATTCATCCTTCTATTACAGGCATAAATTGAGATTTTAAAATATTAATACAAGTAGTGTTATTACTTGTCACGACCCGCACCCGGCGAAGGGGCACGAGTACGTGGGTATGTCCAGCCTACGCCGCAGCATCGGCAGTAGAACGCTGTCTAGGTCAACTATACTATCTAATCATCTTACAATAATGTATAATCTGCTAATAATATCTCAATTCCAAGAAGGATGGTAATATACTTAATGCAATGCAATACTCAATCACAAATCTATAGCTTGATAAGATATCAAAGAAGTCTAACATAACTATGCAGTCTAAATATAACAACAACAAATAGAGACAATATACAAGTCTCAAATATATGCCGGAAACAAATTCGGTAGCAAAATGCTAAAGAAACTAACTATGATAACTAGTAATTCCGGCTAGATTTTCCATCAGTCACTCCAAAACTAGTGGGACCATGTCTGCACTATCTATAGGTCGAGGTCAGTAGTACGTCAGACACCAATCTCCCGGATCATCTGAAAAATATTATCCAGTCAGGAATGGAGTAAAGTACAAACCAATAGCAGTTCCAATTAATTGACAAAAACTATAAAACGATAAAATAGGGGATGCTATATACGATGAGAATATAACTGATGATATAAGAACAATGAAGGAACAGGAAAAACTAGCAACAGAAATATAAATCAATGCGTATAAGAATGAAAGAGATGAATTATAATATCAGAAATATAACAGGGTAATCTATGAACTAAATATGGAATCTACAATATACCATGTGTTTGAGATACTAACTAAATATGTGATTGGCTTGGGATATTCAATGATTACACTAAGGAGGTAACTCAACCATATGTGAAATGTATGATTAATTAGTAGCCAATGATTACACTACTAGCCGATAGTTCTTGATCACATATTTAATTAGTGTTTCCCCCGCCACGACTGATACAATGGATCTAATCATGACACATTACTAGCCAATGTATCCAATGTTTAACCTATAATATCCAATGTTATCCAATACCAACAAGGAGCAGTATTCGATACCATCTCGATAATCAAGGTAACATCTCATGACTGTCAATCCAATAACAATACCAATCTGTGTACAATCGTGTCAAAAATCATAAGTAATATTTCTAAATACTTGAATTATAGTAGTAATTAAATAATAGAAACTATCAGAGAATGTACTCGCCTGTGGTCCAGAGCAAATGATGCAAATTGGTGTCCGAACTGGTGTCACACAGACCTATATATGGAATATTGTATCAATACAAGATTTTTGAATGAAAATAAGTTAAACTAGTCAAATTCTAGGTCATAAAGCCATTTCTAAGTCAAAATAGTCAAACTAGGTCAACTTTAGGTCAAATTAGTCAAACTAGCTATTTTAGGTTGTATGAGTCTATCTCTAGGATATTGGATCCATACACTATGTATCTAGGCTATATTAGTAATGTTAGGATACTAGAGTATCGACACTATACCGTATCATAACATACGTAAATTATTAGATATAAAAATACAATAATATATATATATATATATATATATATATATATATATATATATATATATATATATATATATATATATATATATATATATATATATATATAGTATCCCTAAACTAATGCTAAGTGGATACCTTGGCTTTGAGCCAAATACGGTATCACACCCCTACACACCCTCTTGATACACAACCCAATACCTTGAGTATAACCCAAGATCTTGACATTACCTTGGTATCACAAGGTAATCCAATATCTAACATATGAATATCTCACCTTTAAATAAAACCAACTAACATATATATATATATATATATATATATATATATATATATATATATATATATATATATATATATATATATATATATATACCAATTAACTAACTAACTGATATAATACTAACCTACTATTTAATACTAAAATCAATACCTACAACTAACATAACTAGCATACCCATCGGATATTCAATACCCATACCCTATGATACCTCAACTCTCATTACCTTGGTGTAACTCAAGGTAAACTAGAAATAATATTAACCAATACTAATACTTATGCTAACTATGCTTATATATATATACCTTCATATATATACTAACTCACTAACAATATTTACTAACTTAATTAACTGATACTAGCATATAGCTTAACCAACTACCCCACAATACCTTAACAGCTACTGCTGCTTATTGTTATTGCTTCTGCTTATTGTTGCTCTGCTTACTGCTGCTGCTTCTGCATATTGTTGCTGCTTCTTACTGCTGCTGCAGCTTACTGCTTCTGCTGCTGCTGCTACAGCTTACTGCTTCTGTGCTGCAGCTTACTGCTTCTGCTCCTGTTGTAGCTTCTTGCTGCTGTTGTTGCTTATCGTTGTTCCTGCAGCTTACTGCTGCTTCTTATTGTTGCTTGCCCGATACCCCCCTAGCACACACCTACACACACACACACACACACACACACACACACACACACACATATATATATATATATATATATATATATATATATATATATATATATATATATATATAGTTATGTTTCTATTTCTATTTCAAATGAAATAGAAACATAACTATATATATATATATATATATATATATATATATATATATATATATATATATATATAACTATAAATATAATACTCTAATTATAACCGAGTTAAATTAAATTAGAATGCAAAGTAACAAACACATGGAGGGCACCGCACCCGTATCACACTCAATCTATGATACACTTGCGATACGGCTCCACCATATCACCAAACGTATCCCGAAGGACACGAGCAAGTCTAGAATCATAATTAGGAGAAACACGAAGTGTTAGCTACTCATCTACGTGCCCATGTTAAAATGTGACATGCTCAAACCCCCGTGTTGGAAGAAAACCCCCAAATTAACCCGTAAGACCAAATTGTCGTGATACTCGTATCCAATTGTGGACACGACACTAGTCTCACACAATCAAACACATGTTAATTTGGTCTAATTGACCTATTGACAAACACATGATGTGCCAATCTCAGAATTCCCCAAAATTGACACAAAATACCACATAACTTCCTCCATAGGCCTCCTATGAACCTAATTCCACTTTCTATGTGTAGCCTTAGTACATGGGAGGGTTTCTAATAATTAAATTACAGATTTAGAGTCTAATTAAAGAGGAGAAACTGAATTGTACATATTAGGAGATGGATTCCTAATACAATTCTCCAAATTGAGTGTCAAGAGCCTTCAACTTGTGTTTCTTCCTCCTCCTTGTAGATCCTTGCCTCATCCTTGTTCCAATAGCCTCCAATGGTGAGTAGAGAAGAAATTGGGAAGGAATTTGGGTAGGGATTGGTGTAGGGATGAAGGAATTTGGATGAGAAAAATTCTAGATCTAGAATTGGAATGATTGAATGAAGAGAGAGAGTCTCTCCTCCCCTATGTGGCCGACCTTGCCCCCTACTCCAAGTTACTATAAAAAGTCCACAATACCCCTTGGGCTTGTCATGAAGGAATTAATTAAGGAAAGAAGGTTCTAATCCAATTGATTTAACTAATTAATTTATTCTCTTAATGAATTGGGCTTGTGGTTGGGCTCAAGTCTAACTTAACTAATATTGGTCCATGACAAGTCTAATTGGGTCAAATAGGTCCACTAACAACTAATCTAACTAATGGCTAATAACTAAACATTAACTAAATATAATACATAAACATATGCAATCATATCAAATATTGAAATATCATAAGCTAAAAATATCCATACTAGTTATAGTAAAATAAGATATCAATCAAACAATAATTTTTTAAAATACCAATATTCACAATATTACCAATATTTGAAAAGGCAAAAATACCCCTCTCCGGAAAAGTGGTAGTGACATTTCTAGCATTAACAAAAGAAATTGAAAAAAACATATTTATTGTGCATATCATATTCACGTAAAACTTGTATTATAGCTCTACTGATTGCAGATCCAGTATGCAAAAATTTCAACGATCTTAAACAAATAATTCATTTCTACAAAATTTATTTCGCATATAAATAATGTGTCATGATACAAACAAAAGGATAATTATTTTTACTAGTCCATATATCATAAGTTAAAGAAAAATTACTAACAGTTACAGAACTTCCTTTCAAACCTGTCTTTTCTTTAAAAATTTTTTTTTAACAGCTTCTTCTCTAATAGTAGATCTAAAAAGTTTAGTAAAACAATAATCTAGAGTAATACTTAATATGATTCGCTCTCACCAATTGTAAAAGATTATTCATCATAAATAATATATTTTGTTAGGTTGATTTTGTTACGAGCAACAAAATAAGTAAAATTTTCTACGGATGATCCGTGAAGATCGGTATTTAACTGTGTTTATCTAGCATATAATATATCCTTGTTGCCAAAACCACTTTCATAGTGTCTTCTTTAAATTGCCGGTGCCATCATTTTTTTTATTTAAAAATTATTTTATATTTCCTGCATTGTGCACCTCTAAGTATTGGTTTTTGGTTTTTTGTCTTTTTGATCTATTTTTTCCCTCTCACTATCAGCGACAAATAATTTATCAAAAAATTCCTATAAAACTATTTTTTTTTCTTAGTTGAAACATTAGTATTATTATTTCTAACATCCGGAGGTAACGTTTGTGTCATTGGAAAAAAATTCAAGATTATTAACATCGCAATTCTTAACAAAATTATTATAATAATCATAACACTCTTCCGAATTTTTTTTAAAATAATAAAAAGAGAGGAAAGAAAAATTTCAACAAAAAAAAGAATGAAGGAAATTAACTAATCAAATTTTAATATCAAAAAAATATTTCTTAATATTAAAAATACTAAAAACTCAACTTGATTTCCTCCAAAGCTAGATGTAGAATTGTTGCAGTTTTGTGGTAGTTGATCAAGTTGAAGCCTCAAGAAAGTTGTATTTCAGTCTCTAAAAAGTTGGTACTTCATTAGCTTGATTTATTGGAAGAGCGATAAGAAATTTTTTTTTGTTTGCATAAGTATTGGAAAAGAGTTAAGAAAATTTATTTTGGTAAATTTGGAAGAACTATGTCCTATTTATAAAAATATTTGGGGGGGGGGGGGGGGGTGCAAATTACCCCCAAATTTTCTTAAAATATAGTTGTTATAAAAATATTTTGGTCATTTTTAATAAATTGACCAAAATACCCTTCAAAAAGGTCAAAAACAGTTATATTTTGAGAGTATTTTGGAGGCTAATAGGAATAATTTACATAAATACTCCTCTAACATTATAACCAACATTTATTTTGGGGTATTTTCATAAATTATCCTACAATATATGGGCCCGAGCGGGGCGGCGAAGGGGGGGGGGGGGGGCGCTTCACAATCGGGTCTGCCAGGTCACCGATCGGGCCAGTCCAGGACCGAATTGATCGAGTCCACTGCAAAAAAATTAGTTCGGTTCGGTTCACCGATCGGGTTGAGTCGGATATAGACCGAGTCGGGTTGACCTATTGACCGAGTCTGCCCAAACAAGATTTGATCGAACCGGATCCGAACCAAGTTTCGATACTTTAGCATCCTATGTTAGAAATATCAGTCAAATTAGTGGGTTGATTTGTTGACCTAATAATTGAAGAGCTTGGATTATACAAAGCTTATATTAAGATTCCTATGTTTGGTTTGTTGAAGTGGAGTGAAGTAGAAATTTCTGTCGACATTTTGGGTACGCAATGCAGTAAAGTGGAGTAAGGTATTTTTTTTTTCCGTTTGGGTACTTTGAAGAAGTAAATATTAGAGATAAAAAATTGTAAAGTTTGGTATTTGGTTGTTGTTGAAGTGAGTGAAAAAATATATCTTTTTCTTGAAGTGACATGAATACTAAATCTTTTTTTTTTGTTAAAGTAGAGAGGAAGTGCTCCTACAACTAAACCCGCGAAGTAAAATGAGAATTTTTCACTTCCGCGCTCCACTTCGAAGGAAAAAAATTCGATGTCAAAACTCCGATTTTGTAACAGATAAAATTTATTGTTCATGTCATATAACAATAAATTTTGTCTATAAATTCTTTAATTAAACACGTAAAGTAGTCCAAAATTCATATTTTGACCACTTATATGTTCCAAATCTGCGAACCAAACAACCATAATATATGCAAGTTTCTACACAAGGATCCAGGCATTCTATTATGACGCCTTATTTATAGATGGTTATGTTAGGACTTTGTCTTGCTTCCATATGGACATCATCCAACGTCTTATATATAGCAATCCTGCAATGTGTCTATTTGGTTTGGTAAAAGTGCTTAAAACTTGTTCTTTTATTGCAACTGCTCCTTATGTAGAGACAGTTTTCGTGTTTGGATTGACATCATAATTTTATTTCAAGCAGTTGTAATATGACATTTTATTGCAACTGTTCCAATCATTTCTTTATTTCTCAGTGTTTGGATTGACATCACGCTATTTTAGTTCAGCGATGTAATTTTACAATTTAGCGACGTTTTGTAGCATCGCTAACCCCATAATTTTTAGCAGTTAACTGGAGAGGAACTCAATTGCAATTGGCTATGCTCTCTACTTTTTAATTCTCACATGCACTTTCATGTTGTCATCCAAACAAAATTGTATGAAATTTCGCATTCGCAGAGGACAAAAAACTAGATCTCCAAACATATTTTAGAAAACGATAAATGTTTCAAGTGAACTGCATTACAACATGTTAAAAATGACACTTTCACACTGTTGAGAAGATACAAGCATCCAAACAACCCCCTAAAATGAATAGATATAAAAATTACTTTTTTATATAAGATAATAGAAGACATAAACTATATAAATAGGTAGAGATAGACACCACTTTCATATTTTAACATGGTGGCATAATTAGATTTTAGTTTGTCTACTCTTATATAATAACATGCACGTGCATTACACTCATGTAAAATAATTTATTGAAAAAGATTTAATTTCTTTTTATAGATAATGTAGGATCGAATAAGCACCTATACAGGGGGTGAATAGATTGCGTGTATATGCAGCGGAATAAAAACCACCCAATAAAAATAAACACAGTTAGCTAACAGTCTAAATATAAAATGACAATAACTAAATAAAGAGAGAGAGAGAGAGAGAGAGAGAGAGAGAGAGAGAGATATCAGCAGTCGCAAACACAATAATGTATCCTAGTATTCCTCTGAGAGGACTAGTCTAGGCCCGAGAACTCTAGCTCAGAGTTGAAATACATTATCTAGTTAAATACAAGTTTTGATCCGAAGGCTTGTAACTTCGTACAGACACGAGCTTTGATCTGAAGGGCTCGAATACTTCTCGAAGTGTTTGAACTTCTTGACAAGCTCCTTTTTACAACTCTTAAAAACTTCTAACCGGGCACGTACTAGCACTTAAGGCTTCGGATTATAAATAGTTTGGGATATAAAATTGAATAGGCTCTTGAACTAAAGTAATAGAGAAGAGAAGATAAGAGAGAGTGAATGAGTAAATAAGAATGGTGAATTCCTTCTCTATTTATAGTATTTTTGTAAACCAAATTCGGAACAAATTCGGATGCCAAACGTTCAAATTTTTGAATGATGGAGCCGTGTCTGCATGAGGAACTAGTTTCCAAAAAATACTAAGTAAGGGAACCGAGTTTGGCCCGAACTTGCACCGAACTCGCACCGAGTTCATCCCGAGTTCATTCCGAGTTTGTTTCTCTTAAATCTGGTTAATTTCAGAATGAGGTTGGGTTAGTTTGGGCTATCTCAGTTTTAGAAATATAGGTTTGGGCTAGTTTCAAAATATGAAACATTTTGGCTAAAATAATCTGGGTTTAGAAAATATTTTGGAGTAGCCTCTAAATGCCAAGTGCGACTCGATGTACAATTTTTCTATACTCAAAATAAATAAAAAAATTATATTGACTCGATACTTGAAAGCAACTCGCATCCCATACTATACTTGAAAGCAACTCGCATCCCATACTCTGAAACTGTAGTTGTAGCAGCATATCATCTTCGTATCATTGATTCTCGTAAGTTATATCAAGTCCGAGTTTTAGACGATTATCAAAATAAGGTGTGACCATGACCAATGAGCCAACAATCTTTCCCATTTTAATAATTGACAAACTCTGACTGATATAGAAGAGAATGAAACTCAAAATCTGATGGTACTCACCTTCTTTTTTCTTTGCATTGCTTGATATTAGTACTACTCTCCCGTTGTCATTTGATCAAAATTGGAAAAAGCTTCCCCACAATTGTTGATGTCAAGAAAACAAAAGAAAACAAGAGTGAAGTAACATAGATATAAGCATTAAAATTTAAGTAAGAAATTAATTAAGATTCATTTCACAATTGATTAAAATCAGCATTAATACAAGTATTGAGATAAGCAATTGATTAAGATTCATTTCACAATCGCATAAATTAAAGAAGTAGAATCATAATAAATAATCAAAAGCAGTTTTAACCATAAACTGAAGTCATAAACTAGTACAAAAGTCTGAAAGTGCTACATTAAAGACATGTGCAAAAGCATAATAATCTAAAGCAGTCCAAAAGAGCGAATATCACTAAAAGATAGCGTAATGATCTGTATCACTCGTCATCTTGAGTCGTCGGGTCTCCAGTCTCAGCAGAACGGTTGGAATCATAGAATACAGCAGCTGGATCCAAGTAAGGCTGAACATATGGGTCAACAATCTGGTATCCGTCTTGTGAAGGATCACGAACCATAGAATATGGTCCGCTAGGAATTTGAGAGAAGGAGTAATGTATGTCCGCCAAGGTGTTGGACATCGCGTGGAAATAAAGAGTGGTCTGATAGTTTGTCTGTCTGTGACGGTCATCCTCAAGAGTACGATGCTCTAGTGCAAGTCTGTAATTCTCATCATAAACTCTGATGTGATCTTGCATCATAGTCCGGAGCTCGTCCAAGGACGCAGGTGGCTCTGGAGCAGCAGCAGGGTCAGGGTGAGGTGAGGCAGTAGCATGTGGAGGAGGAGGTGGTACAGCTATAGGGGCATGGTCAGATCATCGAGCAACAAAGAGATAGGCTGGCTCGGCAAGATAGGTGCAATCCTCAAGAGAGATTTGGAAATTCTCAAAGATAATAGGCAAGTACATAGTGTACTCAAGGTTACGCTTGTTCTTGCGGGATCGGATCATCATCTGAATCATAGTCTTGGGAAAGTTGAATTTGATTCCAAAGTGGATATGATACATAACACAAAGCTCAAGATTGGTAATCTTATCAATGGAGGTTTGTTTAGGCAGGATGGTTGAAAAGATAATATGATGTAAGTCATAAAACCATCTATTCAAGTGTTTAGACTTAAGTTGACCATGAGGACGAGGATTGGGTAAGCAGATATAGTCCTTAAAATAGTGTAGAGTTGTGCCATAGGTGAATTTGTAAGATGTGATAGGTACTAAGGGTTCTCCTTTATTTGGAATGTGAAGAATTTCTCCTAAGTATTCAACATCAAATTCAATATTCAATCCGGTAACACGAGATTTAATAGAATCATCAAGTGAGGACATATTGCAGTAAAATATGCGAATATCATTGATAATAATAGAAAATCTAGTAGTATCCAATCCTAATGCACGAAAAGTTTCCAAATAATTAGAAAACAATAAAATTGATGGGACTGCCTGCACAGATGGTGCGGTCGATAAAGTCGTTGAACCATTCATTGGATTAATCTAACGACGCAAAATTAGTTAAATTCTCCATCATCTGGCATAGCAGGGCTAAACAGAGATTAAGAAGCATAATCCTGAGTGGAAGATGAAGCTTCTCCAACTTTTCTCTTCTTCTTAAAAAAATTGGAAGCTATGGAAAATAATTGAAAAGAGTAGAAATATGAGTTATACCTTCAAACAAATTAGGAATAATGGTAGAGAATGATGAAAGGAACCAAAATCCAAATTTCTAGCTCCTGAAACCGCACGAGAAGGGAGATCTAATGGGGTTAAGGTTTTAGAAAACTAGGGTTTATGGAGGTTTTCGGCCGCTGGGAGGTTCTGAAGCCGACTGGAGAGAAGATGGTGAGTATATATAAAAGAGAGTGGGGTCCAAAACTTAAAACAGAACCGAGGACATCCGAACTCAGGCCGAGTTCGGGTCGAGTTCAGTCCGAACTCTGTACGAACTCTAGTTGAGTTCTGATGAATCAATCAAGTTTAAATTATAGTTCACTTTATTTTAGATAAATGTCAACTTTGTAGATCAACAAATTAGCAATTTATGAATCTCAATAATAATGATTAACAATATTTAATAATTTTTTTATGTTATGTATTGATCATCTCAGATTAGGTGTAGGGGTCGTATCCCAGCTAACGGTGGTCTAAAAAGACGCTTAAGTACCGCGTCGCTTAGGCTATTTATGCCTTTTTGTAGGTATATTCTTGGACATAGTTCTAATTTCTAGATCCATACCTAGACCCATCAATATCTGCATTATGCCAGCTTGATAAAATCTAGGTAGTTCTCAAGCCAATATATGAACCAATCTTACACCTACCTCATTTAAGGCCAAACTCTTGATTTGGTTTGAATTCTTTCATATACTAAGTGACAATTATAAATGTTCACCAACAGTCCAAAAATCTTTTCATAATTCTCTTTTCCAAATGTTAGTGTGTCACTTGTAAAATAGAGATCAGTTTTGATACTTGCTGAGAGTTCAGTGCTCTACTCTACAAAGATATGGAAAATAGTTTTTATTTACACAGAAGTTCATCGTGAGCTAATCCCTGTCAGTCACTTTTATTCTATCAACTTTTTTGCCCACACGAAGCATTAAACCCATTAACTCTGATTGTATTTGCTGGATTTAGTGATTTTATATTAACTGCTCATGAGTAAATTCATCCATAAACCTAACTTTTGAACCCAAGATGAATAAATTTTTTGTGTTTCTAAACAGACCTTTTATTTGATGGCTAGTATCGATGTAGCTACCATAGAAGTATTTGTGTTAGGAAAGTGTAATCACTTGGAGAAAAGCATCTATAAGAAAGTTTAGATGATAGTGGGTTGCCAACTTTTAGGCCTTCTGAATGAAGTATTGAACCACTGAAAGCATCTGAGACTCTATAGGCCGTTCAGAGTGGAATCCAACTAATACCAAGGTTAGATAGATATACTTGATATCAAAGGTGCACTTCTTTGGCCATCAATCACTATATTTGTTCTTTGGATTCTTCTCTTGCTATATCGAAGGGTTTAATAACCCTTCATTCTATTGCACTTAAAAACCGAATTATCTTCATTTCCTACACTTATTACATATGCTTGGACTCTGATTGACCAATAACCTAAATCTAGGAACAAATGATGTTGTTACATAAATAACAAGTATAAGTCATGAATAACAAGTAGAATTCCTTGTGTAGCAATCTTAGAGGTATGCTTTTAAAATTATCTTTTCTGAAAGATTCACAGACGTTGTGTATTGGCCTAGGAATCTTGCTCAAGGTTTGCCCAAATAGATATGGATCTCCACTCACTTTTTCTCTCTTTTAATATCGATGACTGAGCAAGCCCTTGATTGATTGATTGAAGTGTTCGGAGTTGAGAGTAATGTATAATAGATTGTTTCATAATATTATTTTTATTGGAAGTTTTGTATACTAGGAACATACCAAGTTTTATTGACATATTTTCCTTCATAAAATGCAAAACTATGAGGAATAAGATCGAGGTGTCGTGTCCTGCAACATAGGTGAGCAAAGTAAAATAAACTACACGAACGACAACATCAAAACATGCCAAATTAATACAAAATAGGTGTCGTGTACGTGTTTGTGCAACACAAATTACAAGTTTTCCACATCCTGCACCGGAGGTCTATTTGCAGGCTCCAAAGCGATGTGGAAGTTAGGATAGTTGCAAAAGATCTTGCATATTTCAATGGTATGTAAGCACCGGTGATACGCGTCCAGGTGTATCTCCTCCAGTGTTGTACATATTCAATATATTCAAGCAAAACTTTATCGACCGGTAACAAATTAGGGTTTTCATGAAAATCAAAATCAAAATTTGGTCAAAATTAAGGCTTTGGAGTATGAGTTTATTGGAGGGACTTACTGTGAGGAGGATACCGGCAGTCGTCGGTGTGGGATAGGCGATGCCGGGACTTAAGGCGGGGATCAGTGGATGGTCCTCGGAGATTAAAAAGAAGAAGGAAATGAGAGGATTTTTCTCCTATTTTGACATTAATATTACTTGATTTGGTTTTCTAGTCTTATAATGCCTGAGTACGCGAAAGTGAGGGTAGTTGTATGTGGATGCTCAATTTGGAACGTATTTGGAACAGTAAAAAAAATCTAATTAAATAATTTAAAAAAATAAAATAAAATATATAAGGAACATTTTTTTGATCCAAAATGCTTTTGTTTCATTCCAGAACCTAGGTACAAAAAATAAGTGTTCCAGATTAAAAAATGTCTAGGGTTCCTAATTTTTTATTTTGGTGTAGTGTCTGTGCCAAGTAGAAGAAAAATTATCTTTTAAATTTATTTCCATGATTACCCTAAAATTGGGATGAAATACATACGTGATTTCGGGATTTATAAGGTGTATTATTGCATATTAAGAGTGAATATGAGTTACATAGCAGAGCTAATACAAGACAATATAATAAGGATTGTTTGTAGTACTAGGTTAGTGCATTGGGTAGGAGATAATAACTAGATTATATTATACGAAATTTATGCAATATAATAACGACAAAAGCAGATCAATATTAGCTCACTTACCTATATATGAATCCCTAATTTGAATTAAAAAGATCAAATTAGATGAATAAAATATATCTTATTCTTATTCTAATGTTTAGAATGGCCTAATTCTAAACACTGTGCCGCCCAGCTACCACATGATTCCTGGTCATGGGATTATTACCCAAAAAATGGGTGTTGTAGGTGATCCACATGTGTTCTCTAAATTGCATCATCATATAAGAAATTTGGTTAGGATTATGGTAGTGAACTTAGGTTATATTGATTTATCAAATACTAAGGATCACTAGAGTAAATTTTAGCTAGTCATATATCGAGTTTACATTACAATGCTTCTATAGGTCATATCAAACTCTTATATTAGAGTCATCAAGCATTCAATTATTTCTTATCACATTCTATCATATCTTCAATTTCTTATCATTCTTGATTGAGGACTTGCATGTCATTTTGACGATCTAGTATTGTCACTAAGGGAATATGAAGTTCAAGATGAGACGCTGCCTATATATAGCCTAGATGAAGTTGAGTGATCATCTAGTAGCATTCAAGGACGCAGCAATAATATTTTGTAGCTGGAATGCTTATGTAAATTAATTGTGTTTGGGTGTAAATACTAGTATTAGTTATATTTTGGTGAATTTTTTTATGTATAATAGTTACAGTTGTTGGAAATGAAGGTATGTTAGTATCATTATATGCCCATCCTAGAACCTTACGAACGACAATCACAGATACAGGTAACAGTATATTCGTATGTCGCATAGCCTAGAGATGTTAGTCACGTACTCGATCCATCATATTCTGGGGGACGGGACGTGACACGTCTTTAAGTGCTGTCCCATGCAGATCTTGCTTTCAAAACCTATATAAGTTAAGCTTAGACACTAAGTGACATTCTTAGAAAATTCTAGGAAGAACCTTAGTAGGGAAATATTAGGCATTATCAATGATTGTAGAATGATCAATTAGAGGAAAGAATTGAATAATGATATACAAATTTTGAAGTTATTTTCCAGAAAACTTAGGATGTATTAATTATCCATTATTGCATCCATGACTACTTGAGTTTTGTTTCTGATTACTATTTGAGAATTATTATGAGTATAGGTTATGGATAGTTTTCTAGATGTTAGTGAACGCACCCTGTATGGATATCAATATTTTATGAGAGAAAGTTGGAATTTACCAGAATAATATAAATTAGCATTTTATGAAGTGCTCTATGAAGTACAACGGCCTGTTAACCGGGATATAGAAGACAGCACAAAAGTATATCACGTCATGGAGACATTATATATATATATATATATATATATATATATATATATATATATACGAGTACATGATATCCAACCTTAAGATAGAAGGGTAAGGGAAAACATATCCAGAATAGGAGGAGCTTCATCCAGAAGCTGAAATCCTTGCGATGGAACATCTATACCTTTAAAAGATGAACCTAGAGGTGGGGCCTTGTACATAGACTAGGGTAGTTTGTTTTGTTGTATACAAAGGGGCACATTTTGTCTACCATATTTTGTAAAATAGTAGTTGTATGTAGTAACATGGAGGAATAAAGGGTAGATATGTAAGTAGTATATGTATATGTATATGTATATGTATATGTATATGTATGTATGATATCCAAGATTCTCACTTGCATATTTGTATCACATATTGGCAATAGTGAATGAAATATGCATGTTTCTCAGCTTATCTTTTGTTTCCTTGTTCCATATTTTCCTCGTCCTTGAATAAGAATAATTTTGACATCTCGATTCATGTACTTAAATTCGAATCGTTCTTGAGGAATGTATATCCAAATTTTTTAGAAAATGTCTAATCCAGACCAATCTCACACTTTATCTTGTCAAGGTCAGTCTGAACCATCCATTGCAGATTTGTACCGTGGAGATGAAGTGTGTGATTGGCGGAATAGAGAGCCCAATAGAAGTTGGAAAATGGATAAGAACCATCGAAGGACTATTGAAGGCAACAAAAATTAGTCCTGAGAATATGGTATCTATAATCTGCATCCAATTGGAAGATGTTGCTGAACATTGGTGGAGTGCGGAACACCAAAAAGAATTTTATCAAGTAATATCATTGGGAGAATTTAAAAATAAGTTTGAAGAACGATTCTTTTCTAAATAAGCTAAAATAGAGCTGGAACGACTGTTCATTCATCTGAAGCAAGAAAAACTTACAGTAAACGAATATGCTGCAGAATTTGCTATATTGAGTCATTTTGCTCCTCATATAGTGGTTGATGAAGAAAAAAAATCTAGATTTCTAAAAGGATTATAAGGCCAACTGAAAAGTAAGGTAGCATCATATTGGTGCCAAACTTACTCTGAAGTAACAGAAGCAACGTGGGATCAGGAACGAATGCTGAAAGAAGAGCCATCATCCCGACCTCAAGCTCAGAAGAGAACCTTGGAGATAGGAGTTCCATTTTTGAGAAATCAATGGCAAGGACCTCCGAAACATCCTCAAATTGGGAAGCCAGGAGGAGTATTTATACGTAATTTTTGTCAAAAGCCTAAATATATGACGAGTATTTGCAGAAGATTTAATAAGCTTTCTTGAGGTGTGTATTAGTCAATCATCAAACTGGGTAATTCCCACAATAGTTAACAATAAGAACAGTAGTACAACACCGACAACAAGGACCATGACCAATGTTTCAGGAGAATATACCAAGACCCATAATGCAAGGAAATGGTCGTCGACCGATGATACAAGCAATATCGACATCTTAAGTCATGATGACATTTGGAAGTCAACGAAGACCGCTCCTAGCATCCCAAGCCCATTAGTTCCATCAAGCATAGAAAGTAAAACAACCTTATGCTGAAAAAAGAAGAAACAAGGACAATTATTTATGATGGATGCTGATGAAACAGAACTTGCCAGGGAAGTAGTAACATGTACTATTCTAGTTTCAACTTGTATAACATTAATACTATTTAATTCAGGAGTTGTATATTCATTTATAGCATCTGCATTTACATCTCTACATGAAATAGAATCTCAACCTTTAGACAAAAATTTAAGAATACTTATGGGTAATGGCACAATAAAAGTTAGTTGGGTATGTAGGAGGCACAACTTTTCGGGTAAGACTATTAGTCTTCCTAATGAATAATTATGATATAGTACTTGGGATGGATTGGTTAAACAAAACACTAGCAAAGATACACCGTGGTCAAGAAAAAAATCTTATTTCAACTTCCATATAAGGAGATATATGAATTTGTTCGAGACTAGAAGGAATTTGATGCTGAGGAATTAGAAAATTTTGAATTACCAATTCAAAGTAGATTTTAATTAGAATTAGAAGAAGAACAATTTCCAAGAATGGTGGAAAATTTTAAAGATGTATTTCCAGATGAATTCCAAGTATTACCACTCGATAGAGCATTAGAATTTACTATTAACTTGGTACCTGGAGCAACACTAATAGCAAAAAAAATATACCCAATGAACAATAAAGAATTGGACGAGCTAAATAAATAAATAATGTAACTATTGTCGAAAGAATTTATTCAGCCAAGTGCTTCACTATGGGGTGCACCTATCTTATTTGTGAAAAAGAAAAATGGAACCCTACGATTGGTGATTGACTATAGGTTATTAAATAAAGTAGCAATCAAGAATAAAATTCCTTACCAATGATTGATGATTTATTTGATCAGCTAGAAGAAGCTAAAAAAAAGTATTCTCGAAGTTGATCTGAGGTCAGGATACCATCAAGTAAATGTGAAAAAGGAAGATGTCACCAAAACATCTTTTAGAATTCGATACGAACATTACAAGTTTCTAGTTATGTCATTTAGGTTAACTAATACTCCAGTAATATTTATGGACTTGATGAATCAAATATTCCATCAATATTTGGAAAAATTTGTGATTATATTCATTGACGACATTCTCATATATTCCAAAAATAAGGAAGAATATGAGGAGCATCTAAACATTATATTATAGACTCTGAGACAAGAACAGTTATACGCCAAACTGCTTAACGAATGAAGAAGGCAGGTTAACTCTTAGTAAATATGAATTTTGATTCGACCATATACCATTATTAGGTCATGCTATCATTGGAGAAGGAATCTCGGGAGATCCAAAGAAAGTAGAAGAAGTTAAATCATGACCAACACCAAAATCTATAGCAAAAATTTGAAGTTTCTTAGGGTTAGCGAAATATTATAAAAGATTTATGGAAAAAAATTCGAGGATTGCAGAACCATTAACCCGCCTAACTCGGAAAGAAGAAAATTTTAATTGGACAGAAAATTGCCAGGCAATATTTGATAAGTTGAAAGAAAGATTAATTTTAGCACCAGTCCTAGCATTACCATCAGGATCAGGAGGATATGAGATATACAGTGATGCACCAATTAAAGGATTGGGTTGTGTGTTAATACATCATGGAAGGGTTATAGTTTATTCCTCTCGATAACTGAAGCAACAGGAAAGGAATTACCCTACAAACGATTTAGAGCTTACAATAATGGTATTTGCACTTAAATTATGGAGACATTATTTATACGATGAAAGAATCAAAATTTATACTGATCATAAAAGTTTGAAGTACATTTTTACTCACAAGAAGATTAATATGAGACAAAGTGTTGGCACATCCGGTCTCAGTCAACTTAATTTTGATAGTTAACTAACCATGCATTGATATGTCGCAATCTGAAGACTCAATACTGCTGTTACATGTCGTTTGTACTGCGTCTTTCAAATATAATCTTTTATTTATTGATTCTAGGATCAATGTTAGCTGATTCTCACTAGCAAATCAAAGTACCTATACCCAGATTACCAGTCCACCCAAATAAACCATCGAACCTATCAACCAAATCAGGCCACATTCAATCACAAAGTCTACTATACTTAGCAACCGAACTCAGGCCGAATTCATGCCGAACTCGGACCGAACTCGGACTGAACTCGGTTACCACTTTGGTATAAAATTAGTACATCTGTGATATCCCTAATTTTCTGGCCCAACTTTCAATATTATGAATTAAACTACATCCGAATTCTGGCCGAATTCTGTTTATCAATATACTATAAATAGGATTGGATTTCCACATTCCTACTCACTCATCTTCTCTTAATAATTCTATCCTATTGTGAGCAAACATCTGGGCCTTAACTTTTCCATCTCCAAGAGCAACTCCTTAGCCTTCCTAGTGCCAAGTGCGGTCTCGGTCTAGAAATGTACAAAGTTGTAAAGAGCTTGGCTCCATCAGTTTTTTTCTATCTCTAGCTGTGAAGTTGTGAGACTTCGGATCAAATCTCGTAATGTAAAGAAGTGGAAAGCCTTCGGATCAAAGCTTGTGATTTACTATTGGTGATTATAGTGGATAAAACTTCGAGCTTGAGTTCTCGGGACTGGACTAGTCCTCTCAGAGGAAAACTAGTATACATCTAGGTATTGGCATTTACTTTCTCTCTCTCTACTTTACTGCTTCACTTCACTATCTTTATATACATTGTTAGTTAGCAACTTTCTTCGTTCTGATAATTTTTAATTGGGTAGATTATTTTGCTGCACTCTATTCACCCCCTTCTAGAGTTGCTTTAGGGTCATTCAATTGGTATCATAGCTAGTTCTCTTAATATTTGGCTTAACATCCTAAGAGACTTATTGCAATTGTTAGATCTATCCACACCAACAATGGTGAAGGCCAGTCCACAAATAAGCTGCCCCTATTTAATGGTACTAACTATAATATTGGAAGACATGTATGAGTTTCTATTTGAAGTTACTTAAATTTGACCTTTGGGTTGTAGTAGTAGAATGATACAAGAAGCCACCTAGAATAGTCGTAGATGGCAACCTTATAGAGAAACCTTATGATAAGTACACAGACACCGAAAAGAAATAAGCCAGTCTTGATGCTAAGGCTATTAACGCTCTATTCTGTACTGTAGACATGGCTGAATTTAATAGGGTCTCCACTTGCAGAACTTCGCACGAAGTATAGAAACTTCTTGAGGTTACTCATGAAGAAACCTCTCAAGTGAAGGAATAAAAAATAAGTCATCTAACACAAAAGTATGATGCATTCCAGATGAAGAAGAATGAAACGATCACTCAAATATTCACGAGATTCCTCGACATCGTCAACCCTCTATCATCTCTTGGCAAAGAGTATAGCAATCATGAGAAGATTCACAAAGTACTCAGAGGACTCACCAAGAATTGGAATCCCAATGCCACTGCAATCATATAAGGGAATAATCTCACCACGATGACTCTTGAGACGCTCATGGGCAAGTTAATGACTCACCAGCTGGATCCCAAGAAATTTGAAGAACCCACTCCCAAGGAGAAGACGATTGCTCTTAATGCACATCACAAAAAGGTCACCAACTATAACTCCGATGACGATGAGTCTCAAGATGAGAAAGTTTCCCTAATCATTAGGAACTTCAGGAAATTACTAAAGTTTGAGAGATCAAAGAAGAAGGAGCTTACTAACAATAGTGATGAAGAGCATATATGATATAACTGTAAAAAGATAGGGCATATAAAGAAAGATTGTCAAACCCTAAGAAAAGGAATTTGCCACAATCACTCATCCAGAAGAACATCATCACGAAAATATGCAAACACTAGTATCTGGCATAAAAGAGAAGCTAGTGAATCTGAAGAAGAGAATCCTCTAAAAGCAGCAAACTTATGCTTCAAGGCGTTAGTTGATCAGGTAACAGATAAAAAATCTTATGATGATTTTACATTTAATGAGCTAGGTAATACTTTTAGTAACCTGCTTGATGATTTTAGGAAACTTAGAAATAAGTATAAGCATGCTAAGAAAGATGTTCAAGGATGTCAGACTAAAATAGGAAGTCTGACATCTCTACTAAGTGAAGTAAAGGATACCTCTAACGGTTCAGACGAGAATTCTAGACTCAAGCTTAACCTCCATGAGGCACTTGCCAGTCTTTACAAGAGCTCTCAGGAGAATGCTAAACTTAAGGAAGAACTTAAATCTGAAAAGAAGAAGTATTTCATTACTGCACGTAGAATAGATGCTCTCACTGCTAAATATGATGAAGTATATGCTACCTCTAAAAGATTAGAGAGTACATTGGGTAAATAGGTCGAACAAACCCCTACCCAATATAACACGAGACACGTAACAAGATAAATGAATACTCACACCTATGCTCCTACCTACATGCATAACAGTCCATGCAATAATATATTCAGAACACATCATGCATGTAGAACCAAACATAATAATGCATTCTATTATAGATATCCACATAGACCACAAAGAACTGCTTCACACAATCATATCTATCATGCTGCACCAAGCACCAACCATACAGCTATATGTCACTATTGTGATAAGAAATGACATATATCTAGATTTTGTAGAACTAAAAAGTTAGTAGATATGAATGTTTATGCATGGGTACCAAAGACTAACACAACAGGACCCTCAAAGAATATGTACCAAGGGTTACATCTATAACTTATTTTGTAGGTGGACCAACCCTATCATGTTAGAAGCAAGTAGAATCTTGATAGTGGTTGCTCACGATATATAACTGGTGATGCTAACCTATTAGAAATGCTATCGATGAAGAAAGAAGGTTATGTCTCATTCGGCAATAACCTCATAGGATATATTATTGGTAATGATAATATAGGTATTCCTCCCTATCCTTTCATTAAAAACTTTTGTCTAGTAACGAAATTAAAACATAACCTACTCAGCATCAGTCATCTAGATGGCCATGGTTCTGGTATTAACTTCGTTAAAGATAAATTCTCTATATATGAAAGATCCACAGGTAATATTATCTTTGAAGGGATCAGGGAAGATAATATATATTTTTTTATCTTACAAAAGATACTAACAATGTAGGCAGATGTCTATACGCCAACAAAGATGATAGCTGGCTATGGCATATGCGTCTAGGACACACAAACATGGACACTATTGCAAGACAATCCACAAAGAAGCTGGTAAGAGACTTACCGGAGATTACCTTTAAGAAAGATATGGTATGTGCTGACTGTGAAAAGAATAAAGCTACTAAATCTTCCTTTAAGTCAATCAACGCTGTAAGTACCTCTCAACCTCTACAACTGTTGTATATAGACTTGTTTGGACCCAGTAGAGTCGTCAGTCATGGCGGTAAGCTTTATTCTTATGTTATTGTTGGTGATTTTTCTAGATACACATGGGTTTATTTTTTTTGCAAACAAAAATGAAGCATTCTCTAAATTTGTCACTTTTTGCAAAAATGTTCAAAACAAAAAAGGTTTTATGACTACTGGTATCCGAAGTGATCATGGAGGCAAATTCGAAAATAGTAATTTTAAAATATTTTACAATAAAAAGGGTTTTTTCTCATGAATTCTCTTGTCCTAGAACTCCTTAGTAAATTGGTATTGTGGAGAGAAAGAATAGAACTCTTAGTGATATGGCTAGAGTCATGTTAAATCAGTATAACCTTCCGAAATACTTTTGGGCTGAAGTTGTAACTATATCATGTCATGTTTTGAATAGGGTGCTTATTCGATCTATATCGAAGAAAATTCCTTATGAACTTTGATATGGTAGAATCCCCTCTATTAGTTACTTTAAAGTTTTTGGCTGTAATTGCTTTATTCTCAATACTAAAGATAACCTAGGAAAGTTTGACTCCAAGGCCGATGAAGGTATTTTTTTTAGGTTATGCCACAAAAAGTAAAGGATTCAGAGTATTCAACAAGAACTCATTGATTGTTAAAGAATCAATCAATGTTACATTCGATGAACTCAACACTCAAGTACTAAATGACAGCGACGATGAAGGTAGTCAACCCGCAACCAATAAGACATCTAAAGACACAACCAGTGTAAGTTGTCCAAAAAGTCTGCCAAGGAGACTGAAGTTCTCCACAGATCATCCCAAAGACTTGGTAATAGGTGATGTATCAAAAGGTGTAAGTACACGTTCTTCAAATAGATATACCATTGCAAATGTTATTTTTATTTCTCAAATAGAACCTAAAAATATTGTTGAAACTTTTGCTGATAAATTTTGGATTTTTGCTATACAAGAGGAACTCAACCAATTTGACCGTAATCAAGTTTGGGAACTCGTTCCTAAACCTAATGATTATTCGATCATTGGTACTAAATAAGTATTCTGAAATAAATTAAATAAGGATGGTTCAGTTACACGTAACAAAGCACGTCTCGTACCTCAAGGTTACAACCAAGATGAAGGTATTGACTATGATGAGACCTATGCTCCTGTTCCTAGACTTGAATCTATCCGAATGCTTTGCACTTTTGCTAGTTTTATAACTTCAAAAATTTTCAAATAGATGTTAAAAGTGCTTTTTTAAATGGTGTTATCAAAGAAGAAGTTTTTGTCAAACAACTCCCTGGTTTTAAAGATTTCAAACACCCTGACTACGTATTCCAGCTATGAAAGGATCTATATGGACTCAAACAAGCCTTAGGAGCTTGGTATGAATGTCTTACTTTCTTTCTACTTAGAAACAGTTTTTTAAAAGAAAAAAATTAATACTACCCTTTTTATAAAATCTTCTACTGATTCTTTGTTATTATTGCAAATATATGTAGATATCATATTTAGATATACTAATGAGAAGCTATGTAACGAGTTTGCTAAGTGTATGCAAAGTAAATTTGAGATGAGTATGATGGGAGAACGGACATTCTTCCTAGGATTGCAAATCAAGCAAGATTCACAAGGAACCTTTATCAATCAGGCTAAGTACACGAAGGATTTTCTCAAAAAGTTCGACTTGGACAATGCAAAGCCTATCGGAACTCCAATGGAAACATCTACTAAGCTTGACCTTGATGAAAGCAATAAATCAACAGACATACATATGTATCGAGGTATAATTGATAGTTTGTTATATCTAACCGCTAGTCGCCCAGACATTATGTTTGATGTATGCCTTTGTGCTAGTTATCAGGCTAATCCGAAGGAATCATATTTGTGGGCAATTAAGCGTATATTCAGATACCTTAAAAGAACTTTGTCGACAAGCTTATGGTATCCCAAAAACACGTCATTTGACCTTATCGGTTACTCGGATGTTGAATTTGCTGGATGCAAAGTCGATCGAAAAAGCACCAGCGATACTTTTGTCATTTTCTAGAAAAGTCTCTAGTCTCCTGGTTTAGCAAAAAATAAAATTTTGTTGCATTATCAATGACTGAGGCTGAGTATATTATCCTAGGACGTTGCTGTGCTCTAATTTTATGCATGAAACAAACCATAGAAGACTTCAATCTGTACTATAAGAACATTCATATTCTCTGTGATAATACTAGCACAATTAATCATAATAAGAATCCAGTATGCCATTCACGGACTAAGCACATAGAAATCAGACATTATTTTCTAAGGGATCATCAATTATACGGAGATATTTGTTTGAAATATGTTGACACGGAACATCAATTAGTAGACAACTTTACTAAAACTTTAGTTGAAGATCGATTCAACTTTATCCGTCGAGAATTAGGTCTTTTGGATTCTGATAAAATATACGAATCATAAGATGCTTTAAAAATTTGTCAAAATTTTTAATAGTTTTGAATTTTTTTGGATACAAACCGAAAGGGCCCTTCTGTCAACAAGGTATAAATAACCTTAAACGACACGGTATTTAAGTCTCTTCGGACCACCGCTAGCTGGGATCCGGCCCCTACAGCTACTCCGAAATGATCTAAACTCTTGAAAACAATGATTTAATTTAGCACTTATTATTTTATATTTATATCAAGTCAAGAAAGGCATAATATCGATTAAAGTTACATTGAGATTCTGAAAATAAATGTACACAAAATTCTAACCGAACTCGGGCCGAGCTAGGACCGAACTCGGGCCGATCTCGGACCGAACTCGGTTAGGTTAAATCTAGAATATGCTATGTCATTAATCTTCTTCCTAATTTGGATTTCTGCTAATCTATTTATACATCTTTTTCGTGTCTCTTTATTCAGACCAACAAAAAATATTTTCTCCTCCACAAATAAATCTAGTTTTTCTTCCTACATCTTTCCCTAATGGCCCCTAAAAGGAAAATAGATTCTTTTTTCGACTCTCTTTTCTGTCCCATTATGCCAAACATAGGAGAATTCGATGGTTTCACTTTGCGAAGCCTCAAAAGTTCAAATAATTGGTTTAATGACTTCTTTAAGAGATACATCTGTCTTGGCCATCCTATTAATTTTTCTTTCCAACACAATGACTATCTACCTATTCTTCAAAAATTCCAACTTGAAGAACTTGTTCCGACCCATACCCATGTTTACACCAATGCTATTCAAATATTCTATTACAACTTAGCATATGAATATAATACTATTTCATCTAGAGTTCATGGCATTCCAATTGAATTCGATGCGGAGGACTTGGGTAAAAATCCTACGCATACCTGCTGACAGACAAACCCTAGTCAACATCACACAAGTTTAATTCAAACATGACTTAACTTTAGACTCTTTCAAAAATATCCTTTTTCATCCTCATGAATGTCCACCTGAAAATTTTTACGCTCGATATTTTAATGGTCACTTCTTTGAAATGCATTGTATTCTCTTTTCAACTTTTCTGCCTAAGAAGACTTACTTTGATGAGGTCTCTTATTTAGAAATATCGGCTTTATACCACTTTTATTTTGGCATTAACCTCAATGTTTTCCAGACCATCATATCTCAAATGGTTCAATGTCGCAAGAAAGGGCGTCCACTACTCTACGCCATATACTTGCCAACCATTTTCGGCTACTTCGATATTCCATTGGATAGTTGTACATATCTTGAGAAACCTTTATCGCTCAATAAAGTTCGAAGAATTGAGACATCTATGCTTTAACCATATAACTTGTCATCCAACTCCAACACACATCCTGCTGATTCTGTCCCTCCTGTTGATGAGCCACCATAAACCTTAGAGTCTATTTTCAATCTGTTGTGTGATCGCTTCAACAAATAAGATATACACTATCATGCTTTTGATTACCGCCAAACTCTTCAGTCTCAGGCTTTTCGCAAAACTTTGATAGACATCCAGTACACCCTAACAAAGCACCCAACCGGATCTTTTTCGATTCTCCGAAATCCAAACCAACCAGAATTTCGTATTGATCACCTCTATGTTCAAAGATATTTGGATCCAGCTGATGCCTTCTTTGATTCAAATAGAATAGTTGAACCTGATGATGAAGATGAAGATAATGATAACTACATGCTCAATAGATTTTGAATGTTTAAGGATTAGTTTTGGTTGTTCTACTATGATATTTCCACTACACATCTTTATTGTATGCTTTACTTTTTAAGAACTAAAGTTTAATAAAAGCAATGGATTTTTTTTCGTTATTTGTCATTAACTGTCGGTTCTTATTATTGTTATCCTATATATGCTTTACTCTCTTATTTTCTTGTCATACATGATATCTCATCGATTTTGTGGGAGAATGCCATTTCGATCAAATGACAACGGGGGAAAAATACTTACATGATACTACCACACAAGATTATACTTGACAGACGTTGACTTCAGTATATCAAACTACTCCACAAGTTACGGGGGGGGGGGGGGGGGTGGCTTGCATATCAAAGACTTGCAGTATCATTCATAGTTTGTCAATTTTCAAAATGGGGTCTGTCACTACCACATTCCAAAAACAGGGGTATTTTCGACTTTTATACATTATTAATATTATGGTATTTATATTAAATGATTTAATGATATGTGTATTTAAATTAAATAATTATGTGAGATGTGTAATTAAATATATTATTATATACAGTGTTCATTAATGTTTGAGCTGGTAGACTTGACCTAGAAGCCCACTAGACGAATACCTGACCGAATTATGGGATTATGTATTTAATTGTTTTACTTAGAATTAAATTATTGCAGGTAGTAATTAATTACCGTAATTTTATTTAATTGTTGTGCCCTGTTATTGCTTCGATATTTGGAGCACTACCCTGGCTTTTTTCTTCCAACAAATTTCACAACCTTGTCCTAGACATGCCTGCCTTCCATTTTGACCTTTTTGTAACTCATAATTATGCTCTCTTGTGCTTCATTTTAGCCGCACAATAGATATATAATTAATATCTAGTAGTATGTATATGTATACATAATATAAATTCAATTGGTAAATTAGTATTAGTATATGTTTGGTAAAAATGTTTTTGGTATATATATATATATATATAGCATAATATACGTTAATACGTATGTTTTGATATATATAAATATATATGTATACTAGTATATAGTATATATATTTTTATTGGTACATATATATAAGCTTTTTTTTAAACTAATAGATATATAATTAAATGTATTTTGGCATACAAATGATGTATATATATATATATATATATATATATATATATATATATATATATATATATATATATATATATATATATATATATTGTTCAACTATATATTATATATGTATTGAGTATTAATGTTTATAATTAATAATATGTATATTTATATATGTATCTCTACTAGGTAACCCGAGTGTAAATACGGATACCCGTAACTACACCTGACCTTGGGACCCTGTGAAATGTTAGTTGACTACCACATGTACACTGACGTACTGGAGATCCCCGTACCATTTGATCGTCTGTCTTGCCCAGCAATCACAGACGCGATGCCCGTGCAACTTGACGCACTTGACCCTAGTTGACTAGTGCCGTACCTGGCATAGCCCTGAGGCCAGTGTTTTATGATTGTGTGTTAGTGTAGCATCTAATGCAAATGTTGTATTATTTTATTATATGTCTATAGGACTGTTGGATCATCCAGACGATACTCTGGGACCGGACATTGGTTTTGACAGCTAAGGACCCAAGGCGAGTACATTATCTGATAGTTTCCATTATGTTGATTATTTCTATAACTCTTGTTGTATAGCGTACATGACTCTGACACTGTTCTTTATATGAGTTGGCATCATTGAGACCTATCACGAGAAGTCATGATCTGGAATACATCTTGCTAGCTGGGGAAAAACGGGGAAATATTAGTAGCTTATGTGATCATACCCAACTTTATATGCATCATAGCTCACCCACATCTCACGTCGGTGCAGCCATACCATTACATGCCTCATCACTGTTACATGTGGTTAGCCTGACTATTACTCGCATCATAGCTATCCTGATGGATTAGCCTGACCTCAGGGATGATCGCTAACCAATGTAATGAGTCTTATCAGTCCCAAGCCGATCACATGATATGCTGATATTTCACACACTTAGTTAGATGATTCTTGACATGTATCTCTAGTGTATTAATCTAGCATCCCCACATGTTCTAGTTTTGTTCTTGTACACCTTTACATACCAGTTCATTATTCTAACGTGTACTTGGATTTTTATTTTATTTCTAGATGTACATTATATGCTCCAGAATTCCTTTATTCCAGTATTTTTGTTTCCAGTATATCCATGCTCGTCAGTATTCCTTATTGCCAATTTTTATATTTGTGTGTATTTCTTTACACTGTATTATAGTTTTATCAATATATGTGGAACTGCTGTTAGAGGTGTATTTCATTTCAATCCTGACTGGATATATTTTTCCAGACTATGCCTAGAGGACTGGTGTCCGACACTTATGGACCACAGGGTGAGTAGCTGAGACTTGGACTTGGTAGTTTAGTTGTGATTCCGGGAGGTTAGCCGGAAGCACTAGTTATCTAGTTAGTTTCTTTAGCTGTCGATTTTGGTACCGGATTTGTCTCCGGCGTACTTGTTGACACTTAGTTTATATTATTGAGTTAGATTATTCTATTGAGACTTGTGTTGCATTTTATCTTATCTCTTCGAGATCTTATCGTGCTGTAGTTATGTGATTGAGTATGTTGTTTATATTATTTTATGATTAACCGTGTCTCCTTATGGAGTTGGATATCCATGTGAGATTGATTAGATAGTATCATGACCTAGACAACGTTCTACCGCCGATGCTGCGGCGTAGGCTGGACGTACCCACGCTCTCGTGCCCCTATACCGGGTGCGGGTCATGACACGTTTTTAGTGGCGGCCCATGCAGGTCAGACTTCGTAAGTTGTGCGATATCGTGGTAGTGCGACATCATAGTTGTACTACTGCGTGCCTGCTATAGAATATAGGACATATGATACTAGGATGAGAAAGGATACTCAATCACAAAATTCTTGAGAGATTTCTGGGACGACCCCTTGAGAATCTTATTACAATTTCTAATTTTAATCCTTCGCCCTTGTTTCCGTCCGTCCTCACTTGTTGATATCGAGTTTGATTCTTGTTGACTAGTTGTTAAATTTAATTCTTGGTATCGTTGTTGAGTTAATTTTATATCAAGATAAATTTTACGGGCTAAAAATTTACGGTATCATCTGATGACATATGTTGATGAGGACAGTGTGTCACGCCCCAGTCCCAAAATATGTAGGACTAGGAACACGTAAGTATGCCAGCCGCATGGATATGGCAACTCCAATATATGGAAACCATATCACATACGTACACTGTAATATGAATATCAATCCACAAGTGGTATAAAATGTATCATAAGTCACAGGGTACAATCTAAATCTCATCCACAGAAAATTAATATAATAAATAACCAGTGTTTATGAAACTAGATCTCAAAGTAAGTATCTAAGGATGATAGTTTGATGGAAATAAATCCACTACCAACTCAAATGGAAAAGTATAACACAATAAACACAATGTAAGAATACCAGCTAACAATCACGGGCTCAAAGAGAGAACATCCACGAAACATATGTAACCATCCGAATCTGCGCTCCTGCAAATACTCAAGAACAGATACACCTGGCAGAGGACCAGGTCCTCAGAGGAACGTAACAAGATACAGAAAAGCAAGCCAATTTGAATACAGTAAACATGCATATAATTTGAAAATAAATAAGTACGCTGTACAAGATAATCTATATGAATGCAAATGAGAACAACTTTTCGACGTATGGGCAAGGGTAGGCTACTCGATCTAATCCTCACAACTCATACGCTCGTCAATGGACATCATCAGCCGACATACCTCTGGGGTAGCGACCCTCGGACTCCATCAATCGACATACCTCGGGGGTAGCGACCATCGGACATGACCACCATAGTGCGTGCTAGTTACTATGGTTTACCAGAGTGGTTAAAAGCCCATACGTCTAATGATTGTCCTCTCATGATACTAAGTGCCATGTGTGTGTCAACATATCTAATACATAGTAACGACTGAAAAAAAACTACACATGCAAGAAATATACAGAATACAATAAATATTCAGAAATATAAATAGCATGCAAAAGTACTGTAACAATTTGGCAAGATATCTTGCCTGGTCTGAAAATGATGAAGTCCCAACTCAAGGCGTCGTCCGATCTACCCGTCACATAAATTAATAAAAGTTAGGTTACAAAAGTGGGTGAATAGTTTTCGCTATTTTAATCTATTTTAACTCTGAATAAAATAATCTAAATTAGTATTTTAATCTTATTATAATCTGATTTTATTGTTAAGCTCTAATTTTTGGTCCAAAGAAAGTCAACTTTAAGGTTTTGTGATCCGTGGCACGCAAATCGAGGCAATCCGTTGACCAAAAAGTCAACTGACTCAAATCTTGGATTTGTTGTGTGGAATCCTATATATTTAAATTCTATGTGAACATTGGAATCGACAATTTCATAAAATTACTAGTCGGTAAAGAGTTATGTCCACAAGGGTGCACAGATGATAGTTTTTGGTGGTTTTCTATTTACGTCTACGTTGCACAAATTTACAGTAGAATAAAATTATATTTTAAATTCTATAAAAATACTTTTCTGGAAGTTCATCATGTCAGCTTTCCGAAACTTCAAACGGTTTGTAATTCCGAGTTCGGGGTCTCCCGAAATCTCGAAAATACCAAAATGCATCTAATTTCGGACAGCGGACACTTTTAGAATTTTATGGAAAAATAGGTTCTAAAATTATTAAAATAATTTATATATTCAGAAAACTAACCTTGATATGGTTCTAACAAAAAAAACTGGAGCACGTTTGGAGTCCGAAGCTAGGAGATATCGTCTTTTTAAGTCGTCATAGCATACTAGAAAATGAGGCTGGATTTATGACGAATTTTGACTATTTTTGGACCAAAAAGAGAGGATTTTGGAGAAAAAAATATGAAGGATGAGTTATTTATAATGGTGGACATTACTTAATTAAATACGACTAGGATTGGTTAATTTGGATAGGATTATGATGAATTTAAATAAGGATAGGATATGCATGAAGTTGCTTTCCTAGTAGTTCAGGATTTGAATTAATTTAAAATAGAATTTGAATTTATCTCAATAATTTATAATTTTAAATAAAATTAAAGATAATACAAATAATTTATATATAATCTTATTAATATCTATTAATACTAAATTAGCATCTATCTAATATTAAGACTATATATATCCAAATAAATCCTAAATGATTTCAAAAATTTAAATATTTTTTTTAAATCTAAATAAATTACAAAAAAATATAATTAAATATTTTAACCTAAAATAAATATTTTGTAGGAACAATATGCAAGTATGGTCTTACAGTAAATCATGGAAGTCCTAGAAATTTACGTTCCCTATGTTTTAATTACCTAAAAATTCTAGAAAAATCTCCAAAAATCTAAAATAGCCTAAAAATAATTCTAAATAAATATTTACATAAGTAAATATACTAAGAAAATTATTTTCTAATTAACTAATAGAATATTCTAAAGTAATTCAATATTTAAAATAATCTATAATAAATAAAATAATATAAAATACACACAAAATACCTATTTTGGATGAGGGGGTTTACAATCTACCCAACTTACAAAAATTTTGTCCTCGAAATTGACACTACCCATATTCATAATAATCACTATAGCTATTACACTACATTGCTATCTAGCAGTGCTTCCTCAAAGTCATGGTCTGTCATTCTAACACTTCTCATTTATTGTCCATATACTATTCTATTTCTAACTCATCTACACTACCCAACTTACAAGAATTCTACTAGTAGTCAAAGTCTCTTGAAGCTATTGTCTAGGTTGTAAGACGAATATATTTATTGGGTCGAGAATCTTGGGGTACTTGTCTTGAATCTCACAACCATGATTTTTCTTTGTAACCGTCAAGTATCGTAGTCTAATACTGCCATGCCACCTGACCAATATGTCTGCAAATACTTCGACTACTCTACTACAACGGTCTAGCTGCAGCTGTCGCTACTTTGCCAGCGATTTGTCATAGTTGTTAGTTCGTAACAAGTGTCTTCAACTCTTTCTTAGGTTTAGTCTAGGTTTTAAGTTAACAATTAAGGTCTTGACTAACTTTATAAAACTATTAGGAGTATGAACTATTTCTAACAATCTAACAATTTTCTATTAGACTAAGGGATGTTATCCATGTTTTTAAAAAATAAATAAGGGGATACGGATATTGCTAAGGTGCATATATATAAGGGTTATCCTTATGTACTCATCTTTTAGTTATTAAACATTACTAACACATTTATGTTTTAACTAACACTAATAAGGGTGGGGTCGAAGTAAACCAACAATTCATGATGGCACGAAAAGACGTAACTATGATAGCGAGAATTAAGTACGAGATAAGGAATGGATGTAGGAGAGAAGATGAGCCACCCGAGGGGGCGAGACGGTGATAAGAGGAGAATACTACTACTGCTACTCGCGTTATCTATTAGCTTCGTGGATATGCCATCTGGTTAGGATATCAGCACATCCTCATAACTGCTAAACTTCCTTATATATAATTCTACGGCTATTATGCACCTAGGATCTCGTGTCACAATGGGGTCATGGGTATAAAATGACATATATAACTAAGGTCGTACCTGTATCTACGGCTTCCTGTGGCCGCGCTCTCTTGTTTGTCATCATGAGTGCTTGGCCTATGGGGTATATCTAGTACTATTCGTGTATCAAACTTATACTAAGCACGAACGTTCGTCTTTCCGAAATAGGGGAAGACGGAAAACAACAATAAAGAGTTCAAGGAGGAGGTGATATAATACAAGTACGGTATTCGAAGGGATTAAAGAATTTTGAAAGGGAGTTGCCAAGGCAGTTGTGGATTGAAATCTTATTTTGATAAATTCCTATATGCATGTTCATATCAGAACAGTTATGTACCTGACATGATATGCTCTGACCAGTCTAGAGGGCAAGTATATTCGTCTAACAAGTTAAGTCAACTATATCTCAATCCACATAAAGTAGTGATACAAAGAGTGAACCAAGTGCACTACGGTTGATCAGACCATAATATACCGATTCTTATTTAGACAATGTATTAGTGTGGGCACCTTGAGTATTAGAGACTGTGAGTATTTATATGTATGCTTGTGGATTTAAAATTTGAAGAGTGGAAATGAATTAGTGTGCACCTTGAGTATTAGAGACTGTGAGTATTTATATGTATGCTTGTGGATTTAAAATTTGAAGAGTGGAAATGAATTTTAATTTTTAAGGATTTTGAGAAGTTGAGATTCTATGTTATTAAATGTTTGAGGATTCAAAAATTTGATTCAATAAACATAGTCAAGCTATAAAGATTTTAGAAGCGATTAAAGTTTTATTTCGATATTGAATGTTTGACTTTTGAGGAAGTATATGCATTTTATTTTAAATTGTTCAAGAAGTTAAACTTTGATGATCTTATTTTAAGGATTAATTTTATGGTGGATAAGAAATATATATATTAGTGTATGAGTAGATGATATACATGTGTAAGGATCTGTTGACTTGAGCATGATTGAGATGGCACTGCAAACAAACTTGGGTGTCCATCTAGAGTTGTATTAGAGAGAACAATACTTACTATGGTATGTTACACTTGGTGTACACTTGAGTGATAAGAACAACTAGTATGAACAATTGTAGTAGGAAAGAGAACTAGCAGTGGGTGTATTTGTAGTAAGATTGTGGTACCTAAAGGGATGTAGATATCAAACCTTGGATGCATCATTGACCTATGCAATCACGACTAGGAATATTTCCAATCTATTTATCTTGTTATCCTTATCCCTTCTGAATGTTTCTTCTTTAGAACTTTAATATCCTTCCTTGATGATATCGCCTTTATTGCCTAAATTAATTCTTTTGGATCTGTCTTCAGGATGTCGCCGAGGACACGATCTATGAGAGTGGGAGCACCAGCTTTAGAGGGGTCTGCCACCTCTCCACCTGATGGACAGACAGTCGTAGTTCCTCCTACATCTCCAATGCATGTGGGAGTATCTGCACTTTCCGGGGGTCTTCCTCCCCCACCTGTTCAGAGGATTGTCGTAGCTGTGACGGACAACCTTCCTCCTCTACCGACTCCGATTTTCGGAGGTGTGCCCATTGGCGGGGCACAGATGTTTACCTTGATCCAGGGCATGGTAGATGCCCAGAGAGTGACGGCAGATGCTCAGCGAGTTCAAGCTGAGGCTCTGAGGGTGCAAGCAGAAGCGCACTAGGTGCAGACTGAACTAATGAGAGAGAGCATGGAGAACGCTCACCAGATGGCACTACAGGCAGTTGAGAGAGTTGTCCAGCAGTATCCTGGCCAGCGGCAGCCGAGGGCATTTCAGTATCAACAGCAGTACCAGGCACCAGTTTGTGTTCAACAGGATCAGCAGACTTGTCATTACTGTAAGAAGCCAGGTCATCTTAGGAAGAGCTGTAGAGTGAGGCTAGGACTTTGTTTGCGCTGTGGCGATGCAAGACACCGAATGAGGGATTGCCCTCTAGTTCAGCGTGCATCTCCAAATTATAGAGGCCCAGTCAGGCCACCTGTGGAACTGCAGATTGCTCAGCACCCGCCGAGGGAGCCACCCCAGCAGGGCGGAGCATTTGCAATGATGGTCGAGGAGATCGATACTGCAGGTGACGTATTAGCAGGTTCTGTTCTTTCCTTCCTTCTGTTCCTTTCTATTTGATTGATTGACTGATTCCCTAGTACCATAGTTTGTATGCATGGTTTTCTTGTTAGAATGTAGTTAGTAGTACACCCTGACAGAGACTGTAATACCATGACAAAAGATACCATGACCGTACATATTGCATATTATATGATTGTAGGAAGGATTTTTGTAGACTGTGATTATTGGGGTTGACCATAGTAGATTCATAAAAAGGTTATGACTTGACAAGGAGAGACAAGATGCTTAAAATTTTGGAGGATAGGCATTAATTTAAATAAAGAGTTAAGGATTTAATATGGCAGAATTGACGAATCATTGATTTTATCAAGATTGAGATATGATTAAATTGTCATTAAAATTCGAGGATAAACATTAATTTAAATGAGAGGTTAAGAATTTAATATGGTAGGATTGATGATTATTGATTATGATATAATTTATAAAAAAACTTGAGAAAATTAGGGAGATTATCATTATACCTATTTGATTGCGAGATATGAATTTAAAATTTTATATTATGGACTTTGCATTTAAAGAATCCATAGGTATCGTGTTGTCGAGTATTTTGAGAAAAAAGGAAACCAAGGAATAAGATCATTGATGGATTAGTATTTGAATTCAAACTTTTTGGGACGAGATTTCAATTTTGTATATATGCATTAATTGAAATTAAATTTGAGGAGTAGATATTAAATTTCGAGTATTTAATTTTTAACTTAAAAATTTGGAGAAAATTGTGAGGAAAATGGAAACTGATTTTATTTCGAGGATTTTTCAGGAATACAATAATTTTAGAATTTTTTGGAAAATTGTGAAATGACAAGGTGGATTATTTCAGGATTATGTGGGTTGGTGAATTTAACTATTGATGGAAAATAATATAATGAATAAACACTACTATAAGGATTTTAAATTTCGAGGACGAAATTCTTTTAAGGAGGGTAGACTTGTCACTACCACATTCCAAAAATAGGGATATTTTCGACTTTTATACATTATTAATATTATGGTATTTATATTAAATAATTTCATGATATGTGTATTTAAATTAAATAATTATGTGAGATGTGTAATTAAATATATTATTATATACAGTGTTCATTAATGTTTGGGCTGGTAGACTTGACCTAGAAGCCCACTAGACGAACACCTGACCGAATTATGGGATTATGTATTTAATTGTTTTATTTAGAATTAAATTATTGGAGGTAGTAATTAATTACCGTAATTTTATTTAATTGTTGTGCCCTGCCGTTGCTTCGATATTTGGAGCGTTACCCTGGCTTTTGTCTTCCAACAAATTTCATAACCTTGCCCTAGACATGCCTGCCTTCCATTTTGACCTTTTTGAAACTCATAATTATGCTCTCTTGTACTTCATTTTAGCCGCACAATATTCGTCGCGGGCGTTTATTTAATTTCTGAAAAATTCTAACCTTGTATCGTTGTGTGTTCCAATCAAAATTGGAGGCAATCTCGATCCATTATTCGTGCAACCCAAATTAGGGTAATATTCTGTTCTGAGTCTTCTTCACTAATGATATTTGTGACCCAACCTAATTTTGGCCCCATGTACTCCTAATTAATTTTAGAACACAGCTTGCATTTATTTCTAATATTTTTAATTAAATTAGGGATACCATTTTGACTAATCCTGTTTAATCCCAATTTAATTCCAATGCCCCACTAATTAAGCCCATACCAAACATACAACACCCCCTCACCCTTCAAAATACCAAACACAAAGTCCCCCACAAATTTTTCATCATTTTATGTGTTTGTACAAATACCCAAATTTAAGAGGACTAATTTGCAAATATTATATTAGGTGTCAACACCCCATTGGTTCAAACCAAATGGAGAGCCCTAATAGTTGACTAGTCAACAATCCCCATCCCCACGTGAAGGAATTTCTCCATGTCAAATCCTGACCATCCATTCTAGAGGGGTGCATCTACACCACTCATTCTCCTCTCACCTCTTCCTACTTAATGTCCCATCACACAAGCCCTAATCCCCAAACCTAGGGAAGCCCCCCCACCTCCTCACAAGCCCCAACCGTAGCCCCCTCCATTTCTTCATTTTTCCTTTCCTTTCTTCTTCTTTTTTTCTTCTTCCTTTCTTCTTCTCTTTTTATTTTGAATATATAAAAGGGGGAAACACACAATCATTCACTGTTCAGCCCGACCATCCGACCGAGCACCCCGGCCCAGTTACTCTTATCTCCGACGCTGTTCCTCATCTCCAGCCAGCATTCGAGCCAGCAACTTCGGTTCCCTGCTGCAACCTCCGACTCCCTACATTCCCTCTTCCCACTGCATCGACTCCGGACCGGCGTCGAGCTCCCTCATCTTCGGCCTACATCCCCTTAATCACCACCACACGACGACCCAACTCCACTGCATCCACTCCATCCCGGTCGACCATCCCTTCGACCCCGGCCACTGCTCAAGCTCTGCCAGCCTCCTCCAATACAGTGCCTCCTCAACCCAGCAGCTCCACCACGAGCAGCTTAACTCCGGCGCCACCCACAGCTCCACCACCCTCGACCCGAAGCTCCAACATCACCACCATTAGAACCACCACCTCCATCATCCCTGTAAGTCACCTCCCTCTTTCCCTCCTTCATAGTATATGTATTCGTATATATACATATATATGTATGTATATTGAGTATTTTTATATAGTATTTATTTAATAATATGTATACTAGTATAAATTAAATTAGTGTATTAGTATTGTATGTATTAATATTAATGAATGGCATATATATATATATATATATATATATATATATATATATATATATATATATATATATATATATATATATATATATATGATATTTCTCTATTAGTATTCAAACATATATATATATATGTATGTATTTAGTATGAATTTAATATAATTGGTATATGTATATATATATATATATATATATATATATATATATATTTCGTATATGTTTAGTATATTCTTAATATCTAGTAGTATGTATATGTATACATAGTATAAATTCAATTGGTAAATTAGTATTAGTATATGTTTGGTAAAAATGTTTTTGGTATATATTTATATATATAGCATAATATACGTTAATACGTATGTTTTGATATATATAAATATATATGTATACAAGTATATAGTATATATATTTTTATTGGTACATATATATATAAGCTTTTTCTTAAACTAATAGATATATAATTAAATGTATTTTGGCATACAAATGATGTATATATATATATATATATATATATATATATATATATATATATATATATATATATATATATATATATATTGTTCAACTATATATTATATATGTATTGAGTATTAATGTTTATAATTAATAATATGTATATTTATATATGTATCTCTACTTGGTAACCCGAGTGTAAATACGGATACCCGTAACTACACCTGACCTTGTGACCCTGTGAAATGTTAGTTGACTGCCACAAGTACACTGACGTACTGGTGAGCCCCGTACCATTTGATCGTCTGTCTTGCCCAGCAATCACAGACGCGACGCCCGTGCAACTTGACGCACTTGACCCTAGTTGACTAGTGCCGTACCTGGCATAGCCCTGAGGCCAGTGTTTTATGATTGTGTGTTAGTGTAGCATCTGATGCAAATGTTGTATTATTTTATTATATGTCTATAGGACTGTTGGATCATCCAGACGATACTCTGGGACAGGACATTGGTTTTGACAGCTAAGGACCCAAGGCGAGTACATTTTCTGACAGTTTCCATTATGTTGATTATTTCTATAACTCTTGTTTTATAGCGTACATGACTCTGATACTGTTCTTTACACGAGTTGGCATCATTGAGACCTGTCACGAGGAGTCGTGATCTGGAATCCATCATGCTAGCTGGAAAAAAACAGGGAAATATTAGTATCTTATGTGATCATACCCAACTTTACATGCATCATAGCTCACCCATGCCTCACGTCGGTGCAGCCTTACCATTACATGCCTCATCACTGTTACATGTGATTAGCCTGACTATTACTCGCATCATAGCTATCCGGATGGATTAGCCTGACCTCAGGGATGATCGCTAACCAATGTAATGAGTCTTATCAGTCCCAAGCCGATCACATGATATGCTGATATTTCACACACTTAGTTAGATGATTCTTGACATGTATCTCTAGTGTATTGATCTAGCATCCCCACATGTTCTAGTTTTGTTCTTGTACACCTTTACATACCAGTTCATTATTCTAACGTGTACTTGGATTTCTATTTCATTTCTAGATGTACATTATATGCTCCAGTATTCCTTTATTCCAGTATTTCTGTTTCCAGTATATCCATGCTCGTCAGTATTCCTTATAGCCAGTTTTTATATCTGTCTGTATTTCTTTACACTGTATTATAGTTTTATCAATATATGTGGAATTATTGTTAGAGGTGTATTTCGTTCCAATCCTGACTGGATATATTTTTCCAGACTATGCCTAGAGGACTGGTGTTCGACACTTATGGACCACAGGGTGAGTAGCTGAGACTTGGACTTGGTAGTTCAGTTGTGATTCCGGGAGGTTAGCCGGAAGCACTATTTATCTAGTTAGTTTCTTTAGCTGTCTATTTTGGTACCGGATTTGTCTCCGGCGTACTTATTGACACTTGGTTTATATTGTTGAGTTAGATTATTTTATTGAGAATTGTATTGCATTTTATCTTATCTCTTCGAGATCTCATCGTGCTGTAGTTATGTGATTGAGTATGTTGTTCATATTATTTTGTGATTAACCGTGTCTCCTTATGGAGTTGGATATCCATGTAAGATTGATTAGATAGTATCATGACCTAGACAGCATTCTACTGCCGATGCTGCGGCGTAGGCTGGACGTACCCACGCTCTCGTGCCCCTATACCGGGTGCGGGTCGTGACAGGGTCTCAGTCAACTTGATTTTGACAGTTAACTAAACCATGCATTGCTATGTCGCAATATGAAGACTCAACACTGCTGTTATATAACGTCTGTACTGCATCTTTCAAATGTAATATTTTATTTATTGAGTCTAGGATCGATGTAAGCCGAGTTGCACTGGAAAATCAAAGTACCTATATCCAGATACCTAGTCCACTCAAATAAACCATCGAACCTATCCACCAAATCAGACCACATTCATTCAGAAAGTCTACCATACTTAGCAACCAAACTCGAGCCAAATTCATGTCGAACTCAGACCAAACTCGGTTACCACTTTAGTATAAAATCAGTACAGTTGTGATATCACTGATTTTCTGGCCTAACGTTCAAAAATTTGAATTAAACCCAATCCAAATTCTGGCCGAATTTTGTTTGCCAATACATTATAAATAGGATTGGATTTCCACATTCCTACTCACTCATCTTCTCTTAATCCTTCTATCCTATTGTGAGCAAACATCTGACCCTTAACTTTTCTATCTCTAAGAGCAACTCCCTAGCCTTCCTAATGCTAAGTGCGATCTCGATCTAGAAGTATACAGAGTTATAAAGTGCTTGACTCCATCAATTTTTCTTTCTCTAACTGTGAAGTTGCGAGACTTCGGATCAAATCTCGTGGTGTAAAGAAATGGCAAGCCTTCGGATCAAAGCTTGTGATTCACTATTGGTGATTAAAGTGGATAAAAATCCGAGCTTGAGTTCTCGGGACTGGACTAGTCCTCTCAGAGAAAAACTAGTATACATCTTGGTGTTTGCGTTTGCTTTCTCTCTCTACTTTACTGCTTTATTTCACTGTCTTTATATACATTGTTAGTTAGCAACTGCCTTCATTCTGATAATTTTTAATTGGGTAGATTATTCTGCTGCACTCTATTCACCCTCCTCTAGAGTTGTTTTACGGTCCTTCACAAAGAAGATGATTGTAATTAATTAAGGACTTTGATATGGAATTGGAATAACATCCTAGTATAGCTAATAAAGTAATTGATATTCTGAGTAGAAGGCAACGACATCTTTATGAATACTCCAAAGGAAATTATTGAGGATTTATGAAAAATGGGAATCAAAGTGATATGTCCAATATCAGAAGGTTTATGGAAAAATTTACAAGTACAGTCCTCTCAAGTACAGAATCAAGGAAGCTCAACAAAAAGATACAAAATTATAAAAAAAATTGGAAACAAACAGAAGAAGGAATTAAGACTGGAATAAGGAAGCACCCAGATGGATCATTGAGATTTGGAGATCGATTTACCATGCCCAGTGGAAACTTAATAACAGAGTTAATATTAGAAGCTCAATATTCCTAATACTCTATCCATCCAGGAAGTACCAAAATTTATTATGATTAGAAACAAAAATTTTGGTGGCATGGAATAAAGCAAAAAATTGCCAAATTTGTGTCAAGATGCTTAGTGTGCCAGCAAAGTAAAAGCAGAACACCAAAGGAAAGCATAACTTCTTCAACCCTTACCAATACCAGATTGGAAATGAGAGCATATTATGATGGACTTTGTGACAAGATTACCTAGGACACAAAAGGGTAATACTGTTGTTTGGGTTATTATAGATAGACTTACTAAGCTCGATTTCTAATTTTTCGAGTAGGACAAACAACAAAAGTATTAGTAGATATATATATGAATTAGTGTGTCAGTCAATACATGCTACCATTAAGTATAGTTTCAGATCAAGACACAAGATTTATTCACATTTATGGAAAAGTTTACAAGATAACCTCGGTACTCAGTTAAAATTTAGTTCATCCTATCATCCCCAAATAGATGGTCAATCAGAAAGGAAAATTCAAACACTGGGAGACATATTGAGGGCTTGTGCATTTGATTTTATTGGATCATGGGACAATCATTTACATTTAGCAGAATTTTCTTATAATAATAGATATTAGGCCAGTATTAAAATGGCACTTTTTGAAGCCCTATATTGAAGTAAATGTTGATCATCGGTGTGTTGGAGTGATATAGGAGAAAGATAATTACTAGGTCCAGAATTGGTAACGCAGACAGTAGACAAGATCAAAGCAATAAGGAGTCACCTTTAAGTAGCACACGATAGACAAAAGATGTGGGGGGGGGGGGGTAAAAAACATCGAAGAATCTTATAATTTCAACCTGGTGATAATGTATTTTGAAGATTTCACCAACTCGGGAAACAATTAGATTTAGGACTTGAGGAAAGCTAAGTCCACGATATATCGGGCCATTTGATATACTAGAGAAATTTTAGAATGTATTACAAATTAGCTATACCGCCAACATTAGAAGAGGTACATAATGTATTCCATGTATCACAGCTTGAAAGATATGTAGTAGACCATAGCCATATATTGGACCACTCCGAGATAACTATTGGGCCAACAATACGCATTACGCGGTGACCAGTGGGAATTTTGGATCTAAATGAGAAAGTCCTAAAAAAATGAAGTATTCCTCTTGTTCGAGTAGCATGGAGTAAAGATTCGCCTGGAGAATCTACCTGGAAAAGAGAGGAAGATATGTGAAACCAATATCCGCATTTGTTCACTTATCAAGGTTATCTATACTCTGAATTTATATATTCATTCAAATTTCGAGGATAATTTTTTTAGGGTGGGTAGAAAGTTATAATCACATATCAGAATACCATACCATAATTTAGACGAGTTATATTATATATATATATATATATATATATATATATATATATATATATATATATATATATATATATAAATCTTACGTAAAAACAAAAATTTCAAAGGTTTGCTTTAAAAAGAAGAAGAGGAAATGGAAAAAACCTTATAGGGTTGGGAGAGAGGCACCGCCTCCTCTCTTTCTCGAAACACTTCAACCTTCATGAGATTCAGCAAGAAGAACAACTTGTTGTCTTCTTCTCCTTCTTCTCCAATTCCCTATACTTCTACTTGTCACTTCCTCCATCTCCTTCCCATTTCCAATCCTCCCTTATATGTATAATCTCCAGGCTTACACTCCCTCTCTTCAAGAAAAGAAAAATCCCATCATCGACTTGATCATCTTCTTCTTCACTCTCTCACTTTCAATACTATAGCCTTCTCTAACCCTTCATTTACTTATTCATACCCCCATCTCTTGCTATTGCTGCAACCGCAGTTGTTGTGCCATACCGCAGCCGCCGCTCGTCGTCGCACCTACCCCGACCATCCTGACTTCCAACACCCCTCCATCATCCACTTTGTGATCCTCTTCCTAAAATCTAGGTAAAATTATCACGCCCTAGTCCCAAAATACGTAGGACTAGGAATACGTAAACATGCCAGCTATGTATTCAACCAGACTCTTGTCCGATTTGAATACGTATAAGATGTACTATGACGGTCACTATTTAAACAACACAGTAAATATATCTATGTCTAAATCCACAAAGAAACAAAATACAAGAATGGACAACATATATCATGGTATGCACCCCACTCAATACTTGTCCGAATATACTCAAAAGAAATAACATGAGTCTATAAACTAGGCTATAACAGCAGAAATAAGTAACAAGAAATAAATATGAATACTAAAGAATATGATGTACATATCAACTACATATACCTGAATCCTGGAGAAACAATACTCTACCAATCCAGCTCAGCAATATCATGGGGACAAAATTCGGATTCAGGTCCTCAAGGGATATAATAAGGTACAAGAAATAGTATGCTAGAAGTAAAACAGTAATATAATATATGGTACTCAGGGGGTAAGCTATGTAATATGCACATGAGAGCATCAATCGTACTTCAGGCTGAAAATCATGAAAGAACTCTATAAACACTTCCGTAAATTGTATAAACCCCTAAATTTTAGCATTATTATTATTATTACTATTATTATTACTATTATTATTATTATTATTATTATTTTTTAAAACCCAAAACCTAAATTCATTTCTAACCAAACTCAAACCCAAAACCTATTCCTACTAAACATCCTAAACCACAACCAACCCCCAGTAACTCCAATCCCCATCCTAATGCGAAAGATTCGGTCCCTTCTTCCATAATTTTTCCTCCGAGTAACCTTATGATTAGCTAACTGATACTAACCAACATACACAATATAAATTGACTGACTGAAACTAACATAGGTAATTACTAACTGATACTTATGTTAGTAACTAAAATACACCCATGCGCATCCATATCATCTAACATCCTCTCTGAACTCTGAAATTGAAATCCTGACCCCCTTTCTCATGCTAATGCCTCCTGCCCATTGTTTGATGCATACAGCTGCTGCTGCAAGTGCTCGGTTCTGCACACTGCACTGTGCATCCAATGCACACAGGTAAATCTTGCAGTTGGCAATTCACTGCCTGTGCACCAATACACAAGCCCGAGCTCCCCCTTCTCAAAAACCTAATACTAAGTTACTTAGCTACTAATCAATGAGACACCAAGTTACACACATCCTCTGTTACACTGGTGTCAGAGTTCACTCCCTCACTTGTCACTACACAAACAATCTGATCTCAATCACTGTGAGGCCCCCTCCCAATCTCCATACGCAACACAACACTCAAAAATATATCATCCTTATACAAATATATATATATATATATATATATATATATATATATATATATATATATATATATAAAATACTGGACATTGATCAAACACTTAATAGGCATTAATGTGATACACTAATATACACATCCATGTGACACACAAAAACTCCCAATTCTCCATGATAAACATAAATACACCTAAATTGCATATAATAACATCTATTATAACTAATTACAATAGGTATTTAAGATAATTCATACCAAACACCCAAATGAAGCCCCGTATCACACGGTATCGCACCGTATCATGATACGGCCTACTCATGTCCAATTGTGGACACGTAGGTAGTATCCCAATCCTGATCTAAGTCCAATAAGCCTAAATTAGTCCTATAACACACTTGATGTGTCAATCATGTAATTCTCCCAAAATGGACATAAATTATCATATAGAAATCATAATACACAACCAAAGAGCCTAAAACTTCTTTTTATAGGTAGCCCTATGTCATGGGAGGGTTCTCAATTGGTCAAATGCATATTTTAGAAGCCATAAAGAAGGTGAATTCAGAATTATACCTATTGGGAGATGGATTCTCAATAAATTATTTTTATGGACACGATCCAGACACAATCTCCTTACCGAAGCTCCTTCTCCTAGTGATCCTTGCAAATCCAAGCTCTAATGCTCCTCGAGTGATGAGAATGAGAGAGAATACGAATAAATTTAGAGAGAATGATGGAGGGATAAAGTGAATTGGGGATCTAGGAATTTGGTGATCTAGAAAATAATGGAGAGAATAAGAGAAAAGAGAAACTCTTCCACAAATAGTGGCCAGCCCCCTTCCTTCCTCTCCAAGCCACAACAAAAGTCCAAGTTGCCCTACATGCTAAACTATAAAGAATAATTAGGGAGGGCTATTTTGGGAAGTCTCTAAACTAATTCCATTTAAGCTAATCTTTCTAATTAATTAAAGGAATGAATCTAATTTAGCCTAGTCCAAGTTGGGCACACTAGTTGTCATGACAAGTCTTATTGGGTTCACTTGTGTCACGTCTAAATAATAAGCTAACCCACTAACTATAAATAAATAATGGAAGGCACCAAATAATTATATAGCACAATAAGTAATATTTAATTCCTAAAAATAAAATAACTATACCAAATTAGTAAACTATCCCTATTTGAAAAAGTGAGGGTGACACTAGAGAAGATTGCAGCAGTTAAGATGTGGCCCACTCCTACTTTAGCAACAGAAGTGCGAAGATTTTTTGGACTTGCCGGATATTATCGGAGGTTCGTAGAGAACTTTGCAAGGATATCAAGCCTAAGATGCGATTGACGTGTAAGGATCGTGAGTTCATATGGACAGAAGAATGCTAAGCTGCTTTTGGAAGAGTTGAAGAAGCGTTTGACTACAGCTCCAATTTTGACAATTCCTTCCGGATTTGGAGGATTTTTAATATATAGTGATGTATCTAAAAAATAATTGGGTTGTGTTATAATGCAAAATGGCAAGGTGATTGCTTATGCTTCTAGGAAATTATGGGTGCATGAAAAAAAGTATATGACATACGACTTGGAGCTAGCAGCAATTATTTTTACATTAAAGTTGTAGAGACACTACTTAAATGGAGAACGGGTGGAGATATATACATATCATAAAAGCTTAAAGTATGTCTTCACGCAGAAGGAGCTGAACATGAGGCAAAGGCATTGGCTAGAGTTGATGAAGGACTTTGAGCTTGAGATGCATTATCATCCATGCAAGGCTAATGTAGTAGCGGATACGTTAAGCCGCAAGCCTATGGCGTACTTCTTGATGACTCCGAAGGAAATAATGGAGGATTTGCATGGTCTTGGCATTGAAGTTGTATTACCTAGAGCTGATGGACAGTTAGCCAATCTTTAGGTACAATCGTCACTGGTGGACATGATTAAAGCATCATTGCCTACTGATGCCAGATTTCTAAGGCTTAGGGAGAAGACAGAGGCTAGAGATCAGACATGGCCGAGGATCCATGAAGATGGAATATTAAGATGTGGTGATCGTCTATATGTTCAGAATGGAGAGCTTAGACAAGAGCTGTTGGCAGAGGCTCATGGTTCTATCTATTTCATTCATCCCGGAGGCACGAAGATGTACTGGGACCTGAGGCAGCACTTCTGGTGGCATGGTATGAAGAGGGAGATAGCTTATTTTGTGGCTAAGTGTTTGGTGTATCAGCAAGTCAAAGTTGAACATCAAAGGTCAGCAGGGTTGTTGCATCAGCTTTCGATTCATGAATGGAAGTGGGAATACATCACGATGGACTTTGTGACGGGTCTTCCAAGGAGTTATAGTGGACATGATATAGTATGGATAATAGTGGACCGACTCACCAAGTTAGCTTACTTCTTGCCGTTCAGAGTTGGACAATCTACAGAAGTTCTGGCAGATATGTACATGAAGCAGATTGTGAAGCTGCACGGAGTACCAGTCAACATTGTGTTCGATCGAGATTCGAGGTTCATATCCCATTTTTGAGAATCATGCATGAGAGATTTGGGACACATCTGAAGCTTAGTACAGCTTATCATCCCCAAATTGATGGTCAGTCAAAAAGTATTATTCAGACATTGGAAGACATGTTGAGGGCTTGTATGTTAGATTTTAGAGGTTCTTGGGAAGATCACCTGCACTTGGTAGAGTTTTCCTATAACAACAGCTATCAAGCGAGCATCCAAATGGCTCCGTTTGAAGCATTGTATGGTAGAAAGTGTAGGTCCCCAGTTTACTTGAATGACGTAGGAGAGCGTCATATATTGGGGCCAGAGCTGGTAGTCAGCACAGTTGCGAATGTGAAGCTTATTCAGGGGCATCTCCGAGCATCACAAGACATGCAGAAATAGTCGGCATATCTTAATCGTCGACCTTTGCTGTTTAAGGAAGACGATCATGTATTCTTGCGAATATCACCAACTCGAGGCACCATTCGCTTCGGCAGACGAGGGAAGTTGAGTCCAAGGTATATTGGACCGTTTGATATTTTGGAGCGTGTTGGAGATGTTGTTTACAGATTGACATTGTCACCTTCACTTGAGCGAGTTCATGATGTGTTCCACGTATCGTAGCTGAGACGATACGTAGCAGATAGTAGCCACATTCTGGATCACTCTGAGATTTTTGTTGACCACGCCTATCATATTAAGAGCAGCCTCTAGAGATCTTAGATGTGAACGTAAAGGCCTTGAGGAACCAATCGATCCCTTTGGTTCGTATGTCGTGGAAGCATCACTCGCCAGGAGAGTCCACCTGGGAGCACGAAGACGACATACGCAACCGATTTCCCCATCTTTTGATAATCTAGGTATGACTTAACGTAGTTGGCATTTTTATTCTACATCTAATCTCATGCCTTTCATATTATGCTTTATTTTAATTTTGAGGATGGAATTTTTATCTAGTTGGGTAGAATATAAACCCCCAAATTATTATTATTATTATTATTATTATTATTATTATTATTTAAAACCCAAAACCTAAATTCATTTCTATCTAGACCCAAACCAAAAAATTATTCCTATTAAAAATCCTAAACCACAACCAACCCCCCAGTAACTCCAATCCCCATCCCGTGTGCGGAAGAGTCGGTCCCATCTTCCTCGATTTTTCCTCCGATCACCTTGCCACGAACCCTCTCCCCTACCAACGTTCCATCCCACCTCTTCTCTCAACTCCATCTCCCAACTATCTTTCTTCCATTCTCTTCATTCTTCCTCTGCTCTACTTCCCATTCTAAAGCCTTCACGACAAGCTGAACCCAAGCAACCCGACATCCCAACGACGCCGCAGAGTTATGGCAAAGCGTACAAGCCGTACACCATGACCCCCCGAGCACCCCAAACCGTGCACAGTTGTCCTTGACTCGTTCTTGCATCGTACAGAGGCTCGGACCACACTAGTTTGTTGTGTGCACACAGCAGAATTTTGTCACGCCGAGTCATTTTTAAGGATTTCGTTCTCCCTCCTCGATCAACCGAATCCGATCCGACTTTTCTGGTGCACAACCTATATAACCCTCTTAGTTTTGATACAATTTGTAGCAATAAATTTTGATTAAAACCTAAATAAAATTTATCACCAAAATCAGGAAAAATAATTATTTTCATAAACATAAAACCTTGTTCATGATACCCTATTGGAAAGCGAATAACTTTACGATCCCTCTATCAAATTCAGTTTTGATTTCTTGTATGCATTGCCTATATAACCTATTTCAATACCCAAAAATTAGTTTAGTTTAATTTCTATTTAATTTGTGCTAAAACTATGTTCCATTTTTGGAAAAATATACTTCCAGAATTCAGATTTTTTATGGTTTTTTTCCTTACTTTGAACGACCATAACTTGTTGCTCGTTCAGCAGAATTTGATAAAACTTGCGCTCAGGCATTCTTGGTTAACTTCTTTATGACCATGTTAAGTTACAGAACCTAATTCAACCTTTAGTTATATCAAAAATAGAACCAAAGAAGGCATGTTGAAATAGTTTTCTTTGTTAGAAAATTATCGAAACAGGGTCCTTCCCGACAAACCGAACCACCCCGGTTCAAACCGATTGCACCGAAAGTCGCGTACGATCTAGCCCGAAGTGTGGGCTTTGACAAAATTTAAATTGGTTGCGTGTGCACGACGAATTTTGTCCATATCTGTCAAAAAATACCGTATCGAGATTTTATGAGATATTGTAATTGCTTTATGTACGTTCATCGTGTCATGACGAAACTTGTACCGTTGGACTCGCAGTATCCGACTTGTCCTGTGAGGCAAGTTTCTTCCAATTCTGAGACTGTCGACCAGGTCACCCTATTGTGGGTCCCACTATCGGAGTCGATGTGCATTTTTGTGATCGGCTTATCGAAATTCAAATATGGAAATACCGTTGAGTTTGTATCATTATTTAGACTTTGTTTGATATATAATTATTCTAATTAGAGACCTTTAACTCAAGCACATTTTTCGGTGCAAAGTGGGCCCACCGATGGACCCTATTTTGTTTCAAAACTGTCAATTTTGTTCCTATGTTCAGACTGGACTTATGGGTAGGTTTTTCTTACTATCTCACTAATTTTGGACACATTCGTGATGTTTTTTCAGCATCCGAAGTTGTCCATTTTTTTTCACTTCTCGTGCTACTCCTGACTTGACGAATTCGTTGCCAGATCATCGGTTATACTCTTCCCAAACACCAGGCAAGTATACCTTGCTATGATTACTGTTTATATAAATTTATTTCAGCATTTAGTATATTTATTTCTTGTTTACTTTAGCACTTGTGATATAAAACGTTGCGTCCAAGATATACTTGGGTGCGATCGACGGAGTACGTCGATTCACTCGCTTACTATTTACTATATGCATGCTGACTTAGTTACTAGACGAATATCCTGTAATTATGGGATATTTTTATATCTCCTTGGCCATAAAACACACACATGACATGGATATGAGACTCATATTAGGGGCACGAACTATTGTACTCGATTGGCCATCGATACGTACGAAACGTGCGACGGTTAAAAACGTAACTGCTTTGATTTAGTGTATTAGTGACTCAAGCAGTTACAAGATGGACATGTTGTGGATACAACTTGGTCAGTATGGAGATTGTGGGGGAGGATAGTCACTATGCATATAGGCTACCCAATCGGTGAACCATAGGATCCAGAGGAAACTATGGGAGATTATGAGTTTGTTTATCATGTCGGCCTACGATGTTCATTTAGCGTTATGCACGAATACAGATGACTGTTTGCAGTATATCTATATATCATGACCTTACCCTTGCCCATACGTTGAAGGAGGTCCTCTAAATATACACATAGGAGGTTAGAAATACCATGTTGCATTTATTATATAACAGTATACATAGCGTGCTATTTTTTTTATCATGTTACATCTCTCTGAGGACCTGATTTCCTTCCAGGATTGGACGATCAGGAGTTTCCAGAGGTGTATGGACCGAGACCTGATTCTACACTTATGGACGAAGAGGTCATGCCTTCAGAGTTTCCATAATTTTCTTCTAGATGAATTAACGATTTCCTAGCTCTTTCTTTTTATTTCCTGATGTATTGAACTATTCCTGGTTTCAGTTAATAATAGTCTTTTGGTAGTGAATTTGTTTCCACCCTACTATTATCACTCTTATATTATCATTTCCAGCAACTTATATATCATTTATGTTTTCTTCTTAGCTTATACTTGTTATGTGGATGAGATCAGTAATTATAGAATTGTGACCATTTGCTATATTTGATGTGTTAGAACCCAAATTACAGCGTAAGTATGCATCGTAGGTTCCATACATTGGAGTAGCCTATGCATTCATTCCATCTGGCATTGTCACGTTCTGGTCCTACGTACTTTGGGACCAGGGCGTGACAAACTGTGCTACCACTAAAGGCTCTGTGTCGAGGAACCTAAAGCAAACTATGTCAAACACTAAAGTCTCTATATTATGGAACCTAAAGCAAACTTTTCCAAACACCAAAGCTCTGCTACGGAAACTAAGACAAACTGTGCAAAATTAGCCCATAGCATGGTGTAAACACTCCCCTCCCATGTAACGTCACATTTATGTCATAGTATGCGATATCATGACCTCTAACTATCTCCACGAGACATATATATATATATATATATATATATATATATATATATATATATATATATATATTATGAATCCTATAATCCTGTACAGAATTCAATCACCATGAATATATCAAGATGGATCCCGTCACATGAAGTTGTGTCAAGTGTCCTACGGGTTGACATGCATGGATACAAGCACGTATAATGGGTTCAAGGTGTCGACTCTCTAACTACGATACTCGACTCCGCTGAGCGACGTCGGCATCCGAATCTAGTTCGGACGCAAAATATCGTGTATCGGCCCTAGGGTAACCACAAACATCAATTTAAGATAAATAATATACGAAATTATGATACATCATGGCAAGGTACACTTGCCTGAATCCTGGATGATGGTATGACGATGTCTAGATAGTGAGCCCGATACGTCAACTACTCCCAAACAGGTGGAATCCGCACGAACGCCTTCGAATATTAAAAATAATATCACCATCATTTC
>JAYESA010000014.1:13469138-13471638 GCA_036927795.1 Iris macrosiphon
CAGTAACTTGGTCATATTTTAACGGCAGTAATTGGTCCCTTGGCTAGATTTCTAATAGATTCAGTCTCGGGTGTTATTAGACGATCGACCAAAATACCAAAGTAGCGATAGTAAGTTATTTATTGTGTAAGTGCATACAGAAAAAGTAATTACCGAGCTCCTTACATATTCTCTCAACCAAGAAGGAAAATAACGTCTCATTTCATGTTCTACTTATTCGTTTGTTATGTAGGGTCTAACCGACCTCAGTTGTAAAATTTTAAATATTATATTTATTTAATGAATCATGGAATTTATTTATATTATTTTTAGTTAATTAGAAAATATATTTCTTTGGTTTAATTACCTAGATAAATACTCATTTAGAATTATTGCGCAAAAACTATTATTTTTATTTTATTTTATTTTAGAAATCCTTGTAGAAGAGTGATAGATTTTTAGAATTTATTTTTTTTTGGTGCAAATGTTTTTTTATCTATACCTCATATATATATATGTAAATAATATATAGTTATTAAATAATAATAATAATAATAATAATAATAATAATAATAATAATAATAATAATAATAATAATAAGTAATAGTTATAATCATAAGAGTAATAATAATAATAATAACAATAATGATAATAATAATAGAAATAAAAAATGAAAAAGAAAAGAAAAAAAATCTTAGATTTCTATATTGTGCTGCTGCCATATGTTTTATGCTCAATGATTAGAGCGGAATGGATAGAGAAAAGGCTAAGGAATATATACTCTAGTGCCAGTCCTACGATGGTGGGTTTAAAAAATCCCTTAAAACTATATCCTTAAACCTAAGCCTAATCACTTAAACCCCAACCCCCACAGCCCATAAACCCGCCAGCAGAAGATCCTTCCCCCCACGCGACCCATCTAACCCCCGCGCGGCCCAGGAACTCTCACCCTCGCCCTTTCTCTCTATCTATATATATGTTATAACTCAAACCCTAACCCTAACCCTAACCCTAGCCCCGACTCCCCGACGCCGCACCCCCGCGGGCGACCGCCCTCATCCGCGCCAGCAACCGCCATAGCCCGCCGTCCGTTCGCGCGATCCCGACAGTCAACTGCGGGAGAAATGGGCAGCGACGACCGCCTCTTCACGTGCGATTTTCCATCACATCTCTCGCCCGATTTTGGATCCGTCTTCACCAATATGATCACAACCTATCCTCCTCTAAACTCCATTAACTAGTTTCATTTGAACAACGTTAAAAACTAGGTAGAAATCGAAGCCAAGTTGAGGAAAAACTATATTTTTAAACTGTTGAAAACTGTCCTATCAACCTATGTTTCGAGGCCGATATCTCCCAACGTAGATATCCAAATCGAGATCTACTTTTTGCAATATAAATTCTAATAACCGAGATCATTCTCTGTTAATTAGTTTACTTTATTATGTGTTAGAACCAGAGATAAATTAGGTAGAAAACTCAGAAAAACTTATTTTTAAAATATTAAAATTTGTGATACGGAATGCGCCCCGCGAAACGGGACCGTCTCGTCGTGTACCAATTGTACCGAAAGGCACGTATGGTATGTCCTGACATGTGAACTTTCACGGAAACTGATTTGGACGTGTGTGCGCGTCGGAATCAACCCGTATAGATAAAAAATCCCTATATCGTGACTTTTGTAGAACACCATCCTATTTTTTGTACGCTCGTCGAAATGCGATAAAACTTACACCATTGGATTCGTGATATTACGCTGGTCCTGTGACCCAAGTTTCACGCGGTTCTGAGACAGTTGACCAAGCCGCCTAATTTGCAGGCCCCATAGGTTGACTTTAAGGGCGAATTTGTGTTCGGCTCACCGGAATCCCAAATTGGATATACCGTTGAGTTCATATTGACGTTAGAATTTTTTGACCTATAATTTGTCCCATTTAGAGATCTTTACCTCTGACACGCATTTCGGTGCAAAGTAGGCCACATGTGGACCCGCTTTGACCCAAAATTACCGTTTTGCTCCTGTGTCCAAATTGGATGAAAGGGTAGTATTTTCTAGCTATCTCGCTGATTCCGGGAATGTTGGTGATGTTTATTTCAGCATCCGGAGATGTTTATTCGGAGGCCGTAGTTTCTAACCCCAATGTGCTTGACATCTGGACGCTTACACTTTGCAGCTTTCTTGCCAAGCAAGTATACCTTACCAAATTGCTTACAGTACTTCGCATGCTTATTATATTTTTATATATTTATTGCATTTGTGTTTTTTTCCAGTCATAATTATATATTATATATGTTGACACGCACTTGACACATAGTATCATGGGAGAGGAGGACAATCAGTAGGTGTATGGGCTATAACCACTCTGGTAAACCATAGTAACTTGCACGCACTACGGTAGTTGTGTCGTGCTGGTCGCTACCCTCGCAGTATATCAATTTCTGGTGTCACGATGGTCGCTACCCTCGCGGTATGACGACTTCTGATGTTCATGGACGTGTGTGTGAGTTATGAGATTAGATA